>JAAGNO010006670.1:0-60319 GCA_033439905.1 Ceryle rudis | reverse complement strand
AACTTCCTAAAATTCTATTTTGAATTTGTCTACCAAATATATTCATGTTTATTTTTTTATTGTATCTTTTGTTAAAATCACAGAATAAAGGTTATTTTTGGTCAAAATTTTCAATTCAATGTAGAATAATTTAGCAATTAAGTTTAAGTGAAAAATTACAGATCACAAAGGAGCTTATTTTCCTCTATTCCAAATTACAGGAAAACAGGAAAGACAACACTATCAATAAAACTGTCAACACACTGAATCCTAACCCTATTCCTGTTTCATTCAGCAGATCTTTTTTCCCACTGGATTAAAAAGGAGAAGACAATAATTCACATAACCTCAGAATGGTTGGCCATATTGAGCTTTCATACATTCTTTTCAATGCATTAATTTCCTGTCTGTTTCTAAAACAAAATGTCTTTTTTCTTTTGTTTTTCTTTTTTTTTAATATATATCTTTTTTTCATAGAGGCGAAAACAGAAGGGTCAGAAAAGAAAACTATTTGCTCAAAATCATACAGTTAGGGATAGAGCCAGGCATCAAATCCAGGTCTCCTGGTTGTTATTCTAATGCACTAGTGACTGGATTTTGCTATTTCATCTCTCCTTATTGGAGATGCCTTTCTGCCGGCTGACCTCTGGAGCCAATACATACACAAGTGTGACATATGTTAATCTAAAGACTCTCAAGAGAGTAGGAAAATAGGAGGGCAGCTATTAGACAGAAGGCAGGCAAACACACCACAAATAAGGATTCAGGCTTTATGTGGAGCTATAGTAGCTATTTTTTAAGTGAATCTGGCTGAATCATTAACTTCATTAGTCACACAAAAAAGATGATATCCAATCTTCAAACTGAAAGAATTTCGAGAATATGCTTCCCCTGAGGAGGTTTTTCTTCAGATCTCCCATGTTATCTATTATGCATTTTATTTACTGTAAACAAGAAAGATTAATGTAGTGAAAGCAGAGGACTGTGACACTTACAAACTAAAAATGCACTAATCAGGATACAACAAATGCTAGCTTGCCTTGAACCCAAATATATGTATACTAAAATATTGTAACTAACAACATTTTTCTTTTTTTTTTAACAGTGTTATAGTATCAAAGCAATGACTAGAGGTGGAACAATTGAGGACAGCCAACTGATAAAAAAAGGTGTCCAACAAAGAATAAGATGAGCACGAGGTACTGCAAATGGCCCAATACACATGAAGGACAACTGGCAAAATTCAAAACAAGGTAAGTACTGTCAGGAGCAGATGAGATCACTCTTCTGTCTGAGCAGATGTGGAGGGGCAAGTAGCATAAAACAAAAAGTGTGGAAAGGAAAAGACAAAATATCTTCTACAGAAAAATCTAAAAATAAACCAACAGGACATGTTTTGATTATGATCCAAAAAGTTTCAGGCAACACAAAATGCGAGCACAGATTTCTATGCCACATGAGCTCTGAAAAAATCTTTCAAAACTGTACTTTATCTGGAGCCCCAACTATGAAATACAATGTCCTTCATTAAGACAGATGATGTTTTCAGCTGTGTCTTGCTGAGCTTCTGTTTTATAAATCCTTCTGATCATTGATGCAAACATTACCAGGCAGTCACTCCAAGAGTACATGACTCAGCATCAGGTTACCCACTGAGTCAATCTAAAGGATACTGCTTAACTGTCTATAGAGCTGAATCTCATAAATCATGTATTTCACTTCTTCTTTAAAACAACTAAAAGAATTGTGATAAGTGTGTTTGTGTACATGTAGTCTACCATATAAGATTCCTGGAAATCTGAAAGTGGTGAATAAATGAGCAGTTCACAACAGGTTTATTAGTTGGTAACATCAATCTTGTTAGCAGTATACTGACTTATTTCAGTAAGCTGTTCCTTGTTGTATAGGGACTGTCTGCAAATCTCTGTGCTGCACTTATCTCTCTCTCAATATTTTATTATCCTGTGGTTTGAGTTACTAGTATCTGAAGATGCATCCCTGCTTAAATACATGAAGGTGTTCTCTTACAAAATTAGTAGTGACTACTAAAGTACAAGACGAAGCTTATCTGTTCAATGAATTTTAGGTTTCTTTCCTCTCTATGTATGGTAAACAGGATAAAATAATTTTATCTGGGACTTTTTTAAAGTTAGCTGAAGCCAGTTGTCCCAGTTTGAGGTAGAATAGAGCTAATTCTTTTTAGTGATTTTACTTTTCATCTCAGTCTCTTCTCACTAACTGCACTTTCTGAAGTTAATGTCATATTTTTGCAGACACTGTCTGCTTCTAGCAGTGATAACATTTAATGTTTAGAGTTACTACCAAGAATTGGTGTGTGAAGAAAGGCTCTTACTTGTACTTGCTCCTGTGCAGACCTAGGTCATTGCTAAATCTTGTGTGCCACACTGGGGGTGCATAAAGCAAAAGGCCACACCTGCAGAGTGGGTCAGACAGCACAGGTGAGAACTGACCAGCAAGAGATTCCATCCCATGTATGTCATATTCAGTATAAAGCTGAGGATCAGAAGGGTCAAGCTCTTCTTCAACGGCTGGCATCCGAGAAGGACTCTTCCTTCTGCCTTTGATCCCAATACATGTGTTCCTGCATCCAGTTCCAGAATCCAGCTCCCGAATCTGATTCCCATCTGCCACTGAGTCCAGACTGGTACTTGCCAAGCGCCTGCTCCACAGCATCAGTGGTGATGGTGGCATAACTGCCATCAGAGGGTTTGGACTTCATATTGGATTTGTATATATTTAATTTTATTATTTTTCTTTCATTAAAGCTGGTTTACTTTCCTTTTCCAAGCCATAAGTCTTAGGTCAATCTTTACACAGGAATGAACCCATGCCATCTTACAAGGGAGGGTAAAAATTATTTGGACCATAAAAATGGATGAGCCTGTTAAATTTGCACCTGGTGGGAAAGTATATTTTGTTTATTTAAAATTTCCAGTTTATTTGTTTCTTGTTTCCTTTCTTTATTCTCCACAGACAAAACACACTCATCACCTGTTGTTACTGTGTAGCAACTGTATATTCTTCTAGTGCATTAATTATGGTCTCTCAGAGAAAGTACTTGTATGAATATACATTAATGCAAGTATTTATCATCTGTTTTAAGCATAATTTACTCATGTGAAAAGATACCATTCCTTTAATATCTGCAACCTATGTTTTATTTTAAAATTTGTCACAAAAGTTTGAAATTAACACATCAGTACAATAGAAAAGACATCCATTTGTCTTTGGTTCATTGTCCATCTTTTACGTTTCAACAGCTAATTTGATCAGTGATACCTTTTTCCTATTCTAATATTTGACTCACAAATTCTCTTTCTGTATATGTCCAGTCCAGACTTCAGAAGAATCTCAGTGATTTAGAAGCTCAGTATCTTGATTTACAAAGAAGGCTTTAGGATTCAACTGAGTAGGCAGCAGAATTTACAGAAGTGGCTTTATAAATTGTGTGTTAAACTCCTACTGAGAATCAGCAAACTTCTTGAAGAGACAATGCTGATCACATGAAATCTGCAGGAAAAAAAAAAATTAAATCCATCCATTCAGAAAGGGGACAAGTCAGTACAATTTTTGCAGTTACTGCAATTGCTCTGCCCATATCCCCAGCAATCTGCAAGTGAGGTGTATTTGCACACACTGATGGAAGCAGGTTATGGCTACATGTTTTTGTTTTATTAAGTTTCTTTATGAGGGAATGATATTATGTATTGTATGCTGTGTTTCTGAGTATATAAAGGGAAAAACATAATATATTTTCCTTGGAGAGTAAGATTTCTGTGCTGCAAATGTCTGATATGAAGCAATGGTTTTGTGAGGGATTACTGTCAATACTGCCTGTTTATGAATCAAAACCTATTCAGCAATTGTAAGCAGCTGGAAGCTGAACATCTGGGGCAAGAGTCAGCAGAAAAATTTGCTACCTCTAGATATTGTCTTCGTAGGGGATTAGTTTATCTAGGTTGAAATACGGGCCAGCTGTGAAAAGCCAAACTGAGAAATAAACCTCCCTCAGTGAAGCGAGGACAGCAAAGTTGACACAAATGGAAGTATAGAATCTGTTCCTCAAGAATTAGTCCCTTTCCTTAAATAGTATGCATAGGTAGACAGAGAGAAAAGAATTTTGCATATACTCTCTATGGCCTACACCAGTGCACTACGGGCAAGAGAAATGGAAAATAATTTTCTCAGCCAATGGCCTACAGCTATGGCTTTACATAGTTCCCTAGTGCAGATTCAAAACTGGGATTGTAGGAAACTGCAGCTCATGTCACTGATACCTTTGAGAAGACACCCAGCTTTGCTTGCTAAATGGGTATGTGACTAAATGGGATTGGTCAGGAGAAGATATTTCACCAGAAATACCAAGTCATTTCCTTCCTAATTGCTTATCTATGCTAAGGAGTTCAGTGTTCTCTTCAGGCTGTACAGGGACATGCTTCTTTTCTTTCTCTAAAAATGTGTAACAAAGTAATTTCAAGCTTTTCTGTTGAATTTGATGTGCTTTCAATTAGACCTTTTAAAAAGTGTATAACAGAGCTTTTAGACAGTAATTAATTCTTCTTTTACCATTCTCAAATGAATGTTTCAAAAGGCTTCCATTTTAATGGCTGATGAATACGAGGCAGGGAAATGAGATTCCTCCAGGTCCATTACTAACTTCTGGAATCTGACTTTTTCCCACTTCAGAACCATGTTATTATCAAGATTATATACTAAAATTGAGATCTTCATTTTGGCCACATGGAACTTTGGCTGACAAACCTAAACCACTCAGACTGATGTTTTTGCATGATGAATGTCTCATTCGGTTAAAAATATTTTGGAAGATTTCAGCCAAAATGGTCCTATGTTTCTAAAGACAACATAAGGGGGAAATATGTTTCTTTTGTTAAGAAAGGAACCATACCTAGCAGGTTTTAAATCACAACTAGGAATTTCCTTTAAATCCTATTTAGGTAGTAGAATTGTAAGAGAGGAGAATTGCAAGAGATAAATGGGGTGCAGAAAATAACAGAATCATGGAATGGGTTGGATTGTAAGCAACCTTAAATATCATCTAGTTCCCAACCCCCTGCCATGGGCAGGGATGCCTTCCACTGAAATGATCTCTTCCGTCCACTAATCATTTGAAAGCTAAATATCTGGTCTAAATGATTTTTAATGCTTCTTAACTCAATCAAGAAAGAGAAACACTACCAAAACATATTTCATTCTCAGTATATTTGGGGGGATGATAACTAACTCTCAGGAAACTTACAATGCATGGAGATCAACAGGTCACTTTAGAATAGACCCTTAAATTTAACATAGCTACAGCTAGGTAAGATAAATTCCTCACTGTCTGAGAATCGGGGGACACTCAGAAAGACTGCTTCAGAAGAATGAAGCAGAAAAGACTTTTTTTTTTTCCTCCACCAAACATTACAGAATTTGGCAGTGGAAGCAGATACAGATGATCAAGGACTCTGGGCAAAAGCAATACTTAGATAATTCAAGGGGTTGATGGACAGAAAGAAACAGTTAGAGACTGATTATGAATTAAGGGTGTATGAAGGATAAGCACTTAAATACCAAGGTAAGAAAGCCAGTTAGAAGAAGCAATGAAGCCAGTTGAGCAAAGTGGATGGAAACTAGCTTATGAGATACATAAAGGAGAAAGGAAGATGACATATTTAGAGAGAGAGTTTGCAGTCCTGGTACAGAATCTGAAGGAAAGGAAATGTTAAAACTTTTTGAACTAAAAAGCTAGTAGGTAGCCAAAGGAATAGCAAAGACTTGGTTATTTAATGTAAAGAGTGAGCTTAAAATGACCATCTGCCCATGCGAAAGAGGCAATCTTGTAGCAGGGACTAGTCTGAAGGCTTCAGCTTGAGATAGGATACATCATGCACTAGAGAACAGTCATTCAAGGCTCAATGATGGCAGTGGGCCCATAGGTCTACACAGTGCAGGTGAAGCTTCTAGCCCCTACTGACCACTCCTTAGTGTTTCTCCACAAAATGCCATTTTTATTTTCAGTCAATTTGGTAGAAAACAGCTCTAGAAAAAAAATATAGGAACAAATCCCGAGACTATGAACATTCTAATATTCCCTAGCTTTCATGCACTCACTTCTGCAACCTCATTTCTGGAAATTAATGGAATTGTTCTTCAGTGTAACCACTTATTTGTAATAAGTTTGTGAAGGATTTTATAAATTGTAATGTTAGTAAACAAAACTTACATTCCCTGGCCTGGGAAAACCAGACTTTTTATTAACAGCTAGTGTTGCAACTTTGTGTTATGTCTTCACGTTCATTAAGTCATTTTTCTTTACAGCTACTGCAACAGCAAATGCTCTTCATTATTAATGCAGCTTCCCTTGCCTAAAATAATTCCTGTTGTTGCCATCTCCATATTCCCAGCCACAGAAGGGGTCTGCTGGCTTGTCAGATTACATCTCTAAAAAGCAGCAAAGCTATCAAAATCGGTCAAAAATACATGTGCATTAACATCTGATTTAGCTCACGTAGGGAAGGGATGGAGTGTGACAATTATGACTGGGTAAGACTAATGAAAATTTAATGGAACTTCAGTTCTATTTATTGGTTCTGTATTTGTCACAAAGTTCATTTATTTTGGTGTTTTAAAAAATGTCAGTATTGAACAGAATTGTGACTGTCTGCCATACTACCTAGAAGCAATTCAACTAAGTAGGCCACAGGCTCTGCAATTCTGCCATTCTCCAATGAAAAAACCAAAACTGCCACATAATGTGAGATGAGAGGGAAAACACAAACCAGAATTGTAACAGCTACTAATACTGGAATTTTATGTTCTGGGAAGCAACTGGGAGGACCACAGTGAAGGTAACAAATTAGGTTAATGAAGTTAACCTGTTTTTGTTAACATGACTCACTTCCATTAGTGTTTCAATTACACAGAAGGTTTCCAGCCATGGCTCATTATTATATCACTGCCCTGGAATCTTCTGCCTCCACTAACTTCCTGTATAAGTCAATGAGGTGCTGACAGGAAAGGGAATAAAAATTTTAAACAGAAGGCACAGAATATCAGCAGCTAATAGTCAAAAGACTCTAGATTAGGTTCTGTATCAGACCACAGGGGAAAAACTTTCCTGCAAAATTGGGTTTTGCAAATAACTCAGGATCGGGCAGTTCTAATCTACCCTCCCACAAACCCTGTAGATTCATTTGAGCAGCTATAAGGGAGACAGGCTGAGTGACTTTTCTTAAATCTCCACAACAAATTGCTTCAAGCTTTTATGAAATGAAAGCTGGCTTCCAGTCTCAGAAGAATGGGAGTTCCATCCCTCCTGTCTGGAATCAGAGGAGTTCAAGGAGATGCAGTATTTTGGCATGATTTATGTATTCAGCACAGACATATGTCTAAGAAAGGCTTCTCCAGACAAGCTTTGGACATTCTCCAAAGCCAGATGCAGCAAAGATTAAGGTCTGACAGTGCCCAGAACTTGTGACTTAGAGACAATTTTCAGAAAAGCATGGGGTCTGGGTATAAATTGCTAAGAAGTGTACTCATGATCAGTGCCTTGGTCCTTGGGCAGACAGCCCTCATTCCTGGGCAACACCAAAATGGACGAAAAATCGGGTAGGATTCTTTTTTGGCTAAGGACAAGTGTTAACAGGGACCCAGGAATTTGGATCACAAGAAAGAGATTTTTTTCAGCACTGCCTGTCTTTCAGACAGTATTTTGTCTCAGAATACTGACAGCCTACTTGTGACTCCTTACTAAGTATTCTGCAAAGCAGCAGGGGACAAGAGTTCTTTCTGTAAAAACTTTTAGATGACCACATACCACTGAGCACAGCATACTCATCTTTGTGGGTGGATTGAGACAGGTTTTGTCTATAAGGTTTGTGGGAAACACCAGTAAACCACTGGTTTTCTTTATATCAATAAAATATCAGGAGTCCTTCCAGTAGATGACTCTCTGCCATTTGATCATTTGATCTTGTTTCCTGACTCATTGTTCTCTGACATGGCTTTGATACTCTTCTTTTTCCCACCCCCAGATAAGATGCTGAGAACTCACAGTTCTGGGTGTTGGGAAAATAAATGAAGTTTTGGGCACATTTACATGTTCATTACAGGACAGTAAAAACTGAACCCAGTAATTTTCTAGGGAAGTAATGAAATACATGAAATTGCTCCATTCTGCACTGTGGAGGAGAGGCTGAGCCAGGGGAATCATGTTCTCCCTGCCCTTTCTTAGACAGGTTACAAGATAAGGGCATTGGTGATTTGATATAGAAGTCTGTTCCTCAAGGACTTCAAATCTGCCTCAATTTTCACATGCTTTCCCCATTTCTTCTCCTGTGCAGCACTGCCAGAAAACTAACTAATCCAGGCCTCTCTGTGAGATACTGTTGGAGGAAGTACAGTCTCAAGTCATGGAAATTTACTAAATTTATTGCAAATATCTGATCACTGATTCCAGTATTGAGAAAAAGAAAGACATACACTTTTAAAGAAAAATTAATATGTAAACCTATCCTTGCAACTCCTGAATTTCAAATTTCCTTAGTTTTGCTGTAAATTACACTCAGACTGCCTAAATGTCTCTGCTGAGGTGAGTGACACACAAGGTGGATGACATGTATGACCCTCTCTCTGAGCCACTCTTTGCCACCTACTGGTTTTCTGCCATGCACTGCATACTGGTTTTCCTGTTGCACTGTTCCTCAGTGTCCATGCCCCAGTGCATGACACCCATGCCTGCAGCCCCTCAGGGGATGTCCCTGCCTGGATCGGCTGCTGCTGTTGTCCCTCAGGGATGTTCCTGCCCCATCAGTTGTCATGACCAGCACAAGGGTGCATAATTTCATGGCTTCCTCCCACACAGAGTACCACTGCAGCCCCCACAACATTAACTGTGTCAGTTGTGCCCATGGCAGTGACATGTTGACCTGGAGAAAGCTGAGGTGCTTGTCCACAATGTTTGAGAGCAGAGGTGCCCTGACTCAATAGAACCTTCTTTTGTGATCCTCAGTTATGGGAGTTAATCAAACCTATAGGACTTCCACAAAATTATAAAAAGGGCTCATAACAGAGACTTAAACTCATATTTTCCAAGTCCAACGTTAGTCCCATGTTTTCTCTCACATTATACAACTGCTCCCTGCAGAGAAGTCTAAGTAAACAGTTTTGCTCTGTTTGATTTTGCCTCTCTTATTTATTAATAAGATCAAATATAATTTCTGAGGAGGTGGCATTTAAATATCATGTAATTTCAATATGGTTTCTGCTATCAAGTTGCGATGCAGTGGTATCACTGTTGTGAATATTAACCCCAAAGACATTATTTTATTATAGTATGTTTTAATAGTCCAGACAACAGAATCACAGAAAGCTATCTAGGTGCTATAAATTGAACAGATTAGCTGTAATGTTTTGGTATATTTAGTACTGCATAAAATGTCCTTTATAGATTTAAATACAAATAGCTGCTTCATTCATGCAAGGAATATTTTCTCTGTTTACTGGACAACAAATCATCAGTCTAACACTGTGCTTTGTGTTCTTAAAGTCTTAATTTTATTTTTTCTTTAACTAGTCTTCTTGTTGCAGAATCCTCTTGTTGCAGCCCTCACAAGTCCTCTTGTGATGATCTGACTGTGGTTAAGGACCAGATTCCCATCCAGCTGCTCCCTTATGCCCCTCTAGGGCAGTATGCTTCCCCCTACAGCCTGACTGGTATTTTCCAGAGCCCTGCTCGAGTGATAACCACCAGTGGCGGTCATAATGGATGCATCTGGTCGTGTGGATTCTGGGGAGACATAACAACAGAAGAGCCAAGGGCTAATTTGAGCAATGAACCCACCTAACCACAGTGCTGGACTCTGTGTGTTCTGCTTTTGTTTTCAGCCTGTGTGTTCCTGAATGCCATTCCAGAAACCAGCTCCTGAATCTAGTTCTTGTCCACTGCTGAGTCCATTCTGGGACTTCCCCCGTGCCTGCTCCACAGCATCATTGGTGATGGTGATGTAATTGCCATCAGAGGGGTTGGGTTCAATGTTGTTTTTTATATCTTTCATTTTAGTATTACTATTTTGATTAAAGCTGTTCTAGTTTTGTTTTCCAAGCTGTAAGTTTCTCTCCCTTATTCTCTTTCTCTTCCCCTTTTGAAGGGGAGAGAGTTTAATACAGAGCATCAATCTTTTGTCTAGTGGCCTGCCTAGCTCTAAAGCTTGACACCAGCATTTCTCCTTCCCTACCTGGTAAGGGATAACACTTCATTATTCATTTTATTGATCATCCCAAAGAACATTGGATTGTATGAAAGTATCTTGGGCATAAATGCTAGTGTTTTGACAGTGGGTAGCTTCAAGAGTGCCTGGTGTGGGAGGAGGTAATGAACTGCCCTGTGTTGATCACAGCTGTTTCCAGTTACCTCTGAAAGAGGTGGGAACACCCCTTCTCTCCACAAAACATTTCAGGAGGGTGTGGTGCTGCTGCTCAGGTGTATGTCAGAAAGAGTCATTACTGCTACAGGCATAAGATGTGTGAAAGGCTGTGGTTTGGGGTTTTTTGGGAGAGAGGTGGTCTATGTCAGAGAAGGGCCCTCTCTTTGAGGGGGCTGTGACCTGCAGGTGACTCATCTCAGAGCAAGGATACACTGAGGGATTATGGCACTGAGAGACCCCCACCTGGGGATAGGGATGTCCCTGAGGGACTGTGGTCTGTAGGGAACCAACCCAGTCTGGCTGAGGGACACTGAGGCACTGTGGCCAGTGTGGGAGCAAGAAGAAGCAAGAAGCAGCAGGTGGAAATGGTTCTTCACTGACCTCAATGTCCTGCAGAGCCTGTTACCTCAAAGAAGGCATGGGAATGGACTGTGCGCAGCTCCCAGTGAAAACAAAGCAAGGTAAGACTAGAAGGGTGCAGGAGAGGTGTTGGACTGGGGTTGTGCCTGGGGAAGGGGATGAGAGGCATGTTTATTTAAGTGTTTGGGTTTGTTTTGTTTTGATTTCCTCAATACCCAAATAAGTTATCAAAATCTTATGTTAGTTGGTAGTAAGTTAAGTGAAATCCCCTAAATTGAGACCGTGTTGCCCCCTGATGGGGATGCCCACTAACAATGGGACCAGACGTGGCCTGGGGTTGCGTTTACCTCTTTGCTAGGTGCAACCAGTGTGTAAACAGGTGACAAACAGTTCTCGTGCTTATGTTAAGGTTGGGATGATACTGAAAGCAGATCTTAAAATGGTCATATATTCCAGCAGTTCTTAAATATTTGCTTCACAGAGGCATGGAGTGGAATGTGTTGGGCATACATTGAAGGGTTTGAGTAACAGGAGGAGGTGAGGTGCCCCCCCTGGTGTGGGAGAAGGTTATGAACTCCTGTGCTGGCCACAGCCATTTCCAGCAGTTATCACTGGGTGCCAAAACACACCTCAGGAACTCTTTTCATCGAATGTAGAGAAGTAGTGTAACTCTCTTTCTATGAAATCCCACTTTTGGTGCTGATCATTCTGATTTCTTGAGATGTATCTGAGGAGTGGGGTGTGGTTTATTTGGCTTTGTGGTGTTTTTTAGTATGTGTAGTGTGCTGTGTTTTGTGGTTTGGTTTTAGGGTTTTTTTGTTATTATTTTTTTTTTATTTTGTTTTGTTTGTGGTTGTTGTTTTGTTGTGGTTTGCTTTGTTTGGGGTGGTTTGCTTTGTTTGGGTTGGTTTTCCTGGGTTTTGTTTGTAGGTTTGGATGGGTTGTGGATTTTCTTGTTTTGGTTTGGCACTGTTGTTGCCACTGACCAATTTGGGAGCACCCTTTACTTTAAAAGTGTACAGCTGATTTGCTACCCCTGTGCTTTTTCACCGGTAGTTTCGATTTGGTAAGTCTGGACTGATTAGTGGAACCGTGCACACTGGTGGATGTCACACGAGCTGACCTGCATGTTCACTTCTTATTTAGGATCTTTGCTACTACACAAACGGGGGGGGAGGGTGTGGGAAGTGCAACCACCCCCAAGAGACAAAACAGACAAAGCAAACAGGCTGTGGCCATTAAACTGCACCTCCCGGTGCTTAACTGGCACCTCAGGGCCTGGAGCCCTTAGTAAACAGGCTCGGGGGCTGAGCTTGGCTGTGTTTTGTCCGGGCTTGTCCCCTCAACCAGTCAGAATGACCACAGTGCACTCTCGACTGGGGTCTAAATGGGGTCCTGCCTAAAAGCCAGAGGAGTTGGCTCTTCCCAGAGCAGCGGGACTGGCAGTCGGACCCTCCCCTTGGACGCGCTATCCAAGGACACTGCCGTGGAATGAGTGAGTGAGTCTCGGTGGATTGAGTGAGCATCACCTCCTGCTTTGGGTGAGTGGTATTTTGGACACTGGTGTGGGAGGTTTCCCCTTGATGAATGAATGTGTGCCCGTTTTAGTTCATCTTTCCTTAAGGTTTAGGGATTAGTTGTGCAGTAGGTAATTCCCAACAGACGTCTGAACTTGTATTTGGCCAGAATGAGCACTGGGCGACTTTGATTGTAATAAACCCCATTTTGGATAGTGGCTGCTGTTTTGTTTTGTGGGTGCCTCTGTGAGAACAGTCTGACATGGTCATTTGATCTTAAAAACTGGATTAGTGTTTTATTTTTAAAACTGGGGACTGTTATATTTAACATACTGATAGCCTTATGCTTAAAGCTTTCTTATTGGTTAGTCTTTATTAGATTAGTACATTTAATTTATTATACAAATAAATATTAAAATAGTTATTTTTTTTTCCTTCAACACTTTTCATACCTTATTGAGAGAATTATTTCCAGGTGGAAAACTAAACTGTGTGGCATATAATAAAGCTCCCAGATTGTCATTCTAATCAGTGCAAAAGTAATTTATAATTTACACTAGACAGAAGAGGTTCAGAGAGGTTAGTAGTAATACATTCGACCTTGCTATATGTCATACTAAATCCTTTTCCCCTCCTGTGTAATACCTAAACCAATTTGACCCTTGAGGTTCTGTACTTGGGGATTGTATCTGTGCTGGGTCATGTAGCAATTTGTGCATTTGCAAAAATTCATGTAGTGTTGTCTTTTTATCATTATAAGAAAGCCATTTTCTACCAACAAGATACATTTCTTGGTTTATTTAGAGTCAGATGGTACCAAGGAAAAAAATATTCTTTTTTTTATCTTGTAATTCTGAATATAAAATATGGAAGTTAAACTTTGTGTTATTTTATAAACTGCATTTTGTGAAAAGCACGAGAAAGCTTTTTAATAGTTCTGCTTTATCATTTTCAATTTCATATATCTGCATATATGGGAATTAATCATTATTTTTCTGAAAGAAACTGTTAGGAGATGAGGAAAAAAGGTAACATAAATGAAATAACCCTAGTCCAATGACTTTTACATCTGGCTCAAATGAAAATAAGGAAGACCTGACATTTTACATGAAAAGCCAAGGAGTTTGTTGCCATTCGGTTTCACTGAAATAATATATAACAATAGTCTTTAGCCTCAAGACTCTCTTGATTTTTTAGAAAATACATGATTTTTTTTTTCAGTTCTGGATTCCAGAGGAGATCCAGACTGCAGGTAGTTATGTAAAATCATGAAACTAGTTTTGTAACATTTTTCATCCTTGGCTTGGGACAGGGAGAGGAAACCTGCAAATAATTCTTCTTGTGAAATGCAGAATCCTTTTCAAGTTTACTAGGCTCATGTCCTGGTGAGTCATTCAACCAGTAGAAAACTGAACCAAACCTGTGTGCCTTGTTTGTGTTTCGTAGCAGTTACTACCTAATATTTACCTTTATACCTTCAGAAGCAACGAAGGGTTTGTTAGCTGAGTAACCAGTAATCTGTATTTTGAGAAATAATGTAACAGAAAGAACAAATTTCTTGAGCTGGTTTCCTAAACTTCTGGAGGATGAGGAAAATAATGCACCTATGGCAAATTCACTGCTATGGTAGTTAAAATGAAGGATCAGGTACAGTGTTTTTGTAATAATAATTTGTCTCAACAATGCTATTTAGGATAAAAAGACTTGCTTGTGCAATTAAGAAAAAGAAAGGGCATGCATAGTTTTCCCTGAAGCAAGATATTTTGAATATTTTTAACTTAGATATTTTTAATTTAAACATGTATGAAGTATGTACTATCCATCTGTAATGATAAATATGCTCTATAACGATACTTAACACAGAAGTTCCACTACTTACTATCTATATGGGACAAAAGTTCCAAAGAGATCTCTGATTTCTACAATCCTTGCCTCAATTTTCTTTTTTTTTTTTTTTTTTTGGATACTTAGAACCTGATGGTTTTAGCATAGCTTAATAGACATGCTCTTCATAAATGTCTTTCTTGTCACCAAAAGGGATGTGCCATGCATGTTTGCAGAAGATTAAATCCTGCTACAAATCTCTTCTCTGAATTCTGACAAACAATTTTACATATCCTTCACCTTTGTTCTATGTCCATAAAAATTATTGTGGATATATTAGACAGGTTTTGTTTTTTCTAAATCCTGAATATGGTCAGGATATTGTAGAGGCTATCTTGGAAAATTCAAGGAAACATTCTGCCTAAATGGTGTAGGAGATGCTGGTCTTCAGTTCTTTCTGAAGTTGTAGTTAGTTGGGTATTTTCTATGCGTATGTCTATGCATCAAGGATGCAGAGTTAGGTATTCCTGGAGAGAAAGGAGAGTGGTTTTGGTTTGACCTGTAGTAGTTCCCACTGAGTTTCTGTGATACTGTCACCTGCATAGTCTTAAACTTAACCTCACAAAAAGTGTCTGGAACCACGACTCCCTGTGCCAGGTTAAGGTTGCTGACTGATGTCTTGTACTATGAACAGGGGAGGTGGTTGGTGGTGTGGCAGAAGCATGCGGGGGTAGGAGGTGATAAGGAACTAAAAGATCTGCTTAGGTAGTTCAGAGGTCTGATCCTGTTGTCTAATGCAATGTGTTCCCTAGTGTGTGACTCAACATGCATGTGCAGTGCCTACATGAAGGGGCAAGGAGAAATCTGAGCTGTTATTAGTCCTGTGCTATTTCTGTGTGTACCTGCAAAACGCAGAAATTACAAGGTTACACTTGGATTCCTTATCAGTGATGTAGATTCAAGCAGAGAAGTTACTTTTAAGCCTTACTGTGAGCTAAGAATCAGGATGATAATGTTTTGTTCTTTCACAGCTTGCTGTGTCCAGTGTCTTGGTTCTGTTGGAATTAAGGAGCTGGGTAGTTCTGATTCATCTGTCGCTTTGTCAAGCTGTTTTTTTGTTGTGATATTTTAAGAAGCAACCTTATTCCTTAAAAACTACTGCATTTGGATATTCAAATCCCATTTCCAGAGCTACTGTGTTCTGGTTTGAGGCATTATTTGCTCTCAGACATGATATATTGTCAGCATAGTTACTAGAGTGACTGAAAGCTACAGTGTGATAATATGAATATAACGTTTCTACAGGCATGAAACTTAATAGAGTGCTAACTGGAAAAAACATTAACAAAGTTGAAGAGCAGCAGTTATAAGTTTGATGTTTGAGGTTCAGATTCAGCTACATGCTCCATGAGCTAAAGTTTCTGCTTTAGGCTTTTATACAAGATAATGCAGTATTGTTGAATTGCTTTATGATTAGTATGTGTACATGGAGGGGCTTGTAATTAGTCCTCTATACTTTTGACTGATAAAAATCTCTCAAGAGGTGAGGGGGCATGAGAGATGAAGATTTTGGTGAAGAAACTGAAGTACAGTAAGACTTTGGGTTTCAATCCAGTATGCGTGGAAGTTAATGGAGAAGTACTGTCTTCATGAATGAGTGTGGAATTACTGTTGTATACTTACCTGTGAAAGCTCAGCAAATTTAATATTGATGTTATGCATCACTTTGTTATGGGTCAGGCTTAGCGGAGAAAGTTGCAGTTTTGTATGGTGGAAGTCAGCTTTGTATATACCACAGTCAGTTTCTTAAATTTCTTGGTCATTGCGTTTCATCTATATGTTGATTATTTTTTTAATCCTGCAGAAGACTGTTTCTGTACAGTTTTTTTTTCTTAATGTTGCTATAACACTAGGGTCATGAAGTCTAGAAATGCTTGCTTTACTAATAAAGAAAACTCAGCATTAGTTTTTTCTGAATGTTAAATCTTACACCTTTTTTTCTGTTAATTTATTTTTCAGTAGAAGACTCCATCTTAATTTGTTCAGACAGTTACTGAAGCTTTTTGAAAAGGAAGAATTTTTCCTGACAATATTTCAGTCCTATTTCTAGAAGAGAAAAAGCAAAGAATGTAATATATATTCAACCTTTTAAAATATGCATATGAGAAGGGAAACTTCTTAAATTGTGGTATTGATTTTTAATGCTAAATTGTAGTACTCCTAAGCCTCAGGCCTTGTATCTGTTTCTGACTCTGGTAGGGGAACTGTCTCATTGCCTAACTTTATCAGATGATTTCACTACTACTTTTTTTTTTTTTTTCTTCTCCCCTTGGGGAAAATCTCAATCTTCCCCCTTTTAGGTAGGTTATCAGAGCAGAAAATGCCTCTTCACTATTTTATGTGTGCAATTGATATATATAACTGAACTGGGCTAAAAACTCAGATGAAATAATGGATCCCAACTAAACCCCTGACTTTCTTAGAAGGAATGTCCTTTATGAAAAGGCCTTGGATTTTTTTAGAATTCTTTGGATTCTTTCTAGCTGTTTCTGGTAGGTATGGGTATATAATCTTGTTCTGTATTAGTGTATGTTTCGCTTCTTGGATGCTTGTTTATATAAAGTATTAATGTACCATGGAACTTGTAATGAGACTTTACATTATTGCTGTGGTTTTTTTGTAAAATATGATTTCTACTGAAATATGAATGCTCGTCTTGATAAGAATGCTGTTTTTCATATAAAAGTGTTGCACTCATCACTGAAGCATTTTGTTGTGTTGATGGGCAGGTTTCGGTGAAAAGTAGTTAAACATCTTGCAGCAGTGCAAGCATTACAGTTATTTCGCTGTTCAAAAGGGTGCATGGATCAGCATAGGCACTCTTAGAAGCCTTCAGGTATGGTGTGCTCTATTAAATGCTTCATGACTTCATGAAGTCACAGTTACTGACTTGTGATGTCTTCTCATCTAATTTTTGGTGCCTAGGAGATTCATTAGGTCTACTAATGTACCTTCCAGTGAGTCATAAACTCCAAAATCCTGTTGAAATGTATGCTGTATCTCCAAGACTAGTGGTGCAGCAGTAGCACCAGTGGATCTATAACCAGGGAGTTTAACTCATGAATGAATGTAAAGGTACCTGGATCTCCAGTTCTCCTGTATAGAGCATATAGTTAACTTACCCTGTCACGGTGAGGATGACCAGCAAACTTTTACCCTGATCTAGAGACATACCCCGCCCCCTCCCCCCCCCCTTTTATAGAGTAGTGTTGCTGGAACGCTGGCAGTAGTTTTGGCCCGCCTGAAGAAGAAAGAAAACAACATAGGAATCTTTAGCCACAAGGATTTACTCTTCCTAATATTCAGTGTAAGCAATTGGCATTGCTGCTTGTCATCAGTCATTCTTTTGATGATCTAAGCATGGCTAATGCATTAGGTGCTCAATGATTATTTCACTGGTATTATGGTGTTGCATTAGGCTTTATTTGGATATTTAAATGGAGTCTTTCCATGTTACTGTATCTTTCTCACTGGATGGTGCTATTAGTAGAATGCTCCTTTTCTTACATTCAGTTTTTGTAATCGTCTCAAACTCATAGTATTAGTTATGCTCACCTCATTTGGGTTTCGCCTTCTCTGGCTGGCGCATCTTTAATATGGAATTTGTGGTTCAGAGCAAGCACAGACTGAGCTATCAAGTTACCTGGAGAACACCAGCATCTTAATTTCTTCAAATTTGATATGAAGTGAGATCTAGGCCATGCACTTAAGAGTGTGAAATCAAAATGGACAAGATAAGACATGGATGCTCAAAGTAGAAGTGACTGGACTTGGATTAGAGCAGAATTAGTACAATTACTGACCTTTCTGTAAAAAGAGAAAGTAGTTGAAAGCTGCCTTTGAGAGCTGTTTTTTGATTGAGGTGGTTTTTTTTTGTGGTGTTATTTTTCCTTTGGTTGTTTTTGTTTGGGGTTTTTTGTTTGTGTTTTGATGTGGGCTTTTTTGTTTGTTTTTTGATTGCTTTTTTTCAAGTGTTGTGAGATGTATGTGAATGGACAGACAGGGTGACAGTGAGAGATTCTAAAGAATGTAGTTTTCATAGTGGATTTTTAGCACCAATAATTCTTATACCATGTTTTAGTCATGAAATGACAAAGCACTCAAGGAATAAGCTTTTGCTAATATAGGTATCAGTAAAGGAATTACTCTTTTCTTGCATTCACTGAATGCAGGAAGCTTTACATTGCTGCGTGTACATGTCTTCTGGATACATTAAAAGGTTGGGTTTTGGGTTTTGTTTGGGGTGGATTGTGTGGTGTTGATTTTTTTTTTGTATGTTGTGGTTTTCTTTGGGGGGGGTGGGGGTGGAGGGGTGGTGTTTGGGGTGTGTTTGTTTTCGAGCAAGGGCCTGTAAAGTACTTGATTTGAGCACATACACTGTAGTAGGTACATAAAACTCTGAGGAATGTTGTGATAAGAAAGATGGGATACACTGTGCAATATAACAGGCCTTTGATTCATTTAGAAGGCTAAATCACTTCTTCCAGACACAAAGTGCTACCACTGACTCTTTACAACTGACAGGAATGCATTTGCTCAGAGAGGAAACCTGTAGTTTGGAGATTAAAAATGGAAAATATCCATATAAAGCTTGTGTTACCCAAAGTGTTTCTCTTCTTCCTTGCCCCTTAAAAATTCTTTAATAAACTTTAGGGCTTGGTTTGTTTTTTTTAGGTGCTCAGATCTTTAGAACACAGCACTGTATGGTGAGTATTCAGCATCAGTGTTGTGTCACTGGTGTTGGTGTATAGTTGTGGAGTGGGTTAGTAATGAATTTGCAGTGGACAGTGTACATGAAAGGGCAGTGAGCCAAGTTAAATAGGAAGAGTAGCATGCATAGCAGACTGAAAGGCAAATCTGTATCTGAGGGCTGCAGAGTTTCCCAGCAGCTCAGTTGTGCAATGGGAAGAATTTCATGTTGTGATGGACTTTAGAGTTTGGAAACTTGTCTGCATTTGTAGTCAATCTGCCAGTGTGAAGTCTTTGAGAGTGGTTTTTCCCAGGGAAGAAAAAGAAATTCTTTGGGATTGATTGAAGCATTATGGTAGGGAGAAGTGTGGAGGATTCTAAGTATCCCACTTTACACTATAATCCTATAGTCAGAAAAAAAACCAAAAACCAAAACCCTGAAAATTGAAGTGTTTCACTTCTGGGAATTTAAAATAATCTGCTAAATGTTGCCTGGTTTTATATTGAAACAAATTTGCTGAAATTTGCACTGATTTACAAAGTCCACATTTTTTTGGAGTTTGCTTAGTGACTAAAAGTGGTTCCGTTGCATTTTTTTCCTTAACTAGCTTTGCATGGAAATTTATTGAAGTTGGATCACGTCTAAATATCTTTTTTGGGAGTTCACAGAATATATATAAACTGTGGGAACACCTGATGTCTGTGTTACAACTGTGATGTGGTAGAAGATGTGCAAGTGAAACAGAAGAAGGGCAGGACTATCCCACAAGTTTTTGTTCAACAGAATGTCAGTCATGAGCATGGTGAATTGAGTCTGTTACCAGAATAGTCACAGCTGCTGACTTGTGAACTTGTTCATAAATACTGTCTGCAGAAGTAACTGAGTTGGATTTCGGTGGGATTTCATGTTTGTTTGTTTTGTGGAGGTTTTTTTAGCAGACAGAGATGAGAACAGAAAGAAAATCCATCCAAACTATAAGGCTCTGCAGCCTCCAATCCCCCTTAAAAATCACAGAACAAACAAAACAAACCCACGGAACACATGCACACAAACTCCTAAACCCTCACAAACAAAACAAAACAACACACTCCAGCCAACTTCTGATTTTCCTTTTGTTAAATAAGTGAAGCCACAGCTGTGACCATGTGAAATTTATTTGAATGGCATCTCAAGCTTTAAAAATGGATTTACATGTAAATACCATTATTAAGAATTCAAGAAGCTCATACAATAACTATATTCAGTATTAAAGATGTCCCTGTATTTAAAAAAGTACATTACTTTTGGTCTATTGAAAAGGAAGAATTGACCACTAATTTTCAGCAATAAATGCTCCTGGTTTACCTAAGCAAGATCCAGTAAAGCAATGCTTAACATTGCTATCGCTAACTTTTATTCTCCTTTCTCTAAAGTGAGATTTACCATGTGTATAAATCGCTGTTCAGTTGAGGGGGAAATATTTATGTACCATAAATGAGCTTTACAACACCATAGCAAAATGAGTAGAAATGGATATAGAGCAATATAAGTTCTTCAGTGAGAGCCAGAAGACAGTGTATTAATTATTAAAAACATAAGTATGAAATTCTCCATGAGACACATGTGTTTTTTAAAAAAACCTAAACCAAAGAGACATAGGTGTTTCCCAAAGTTAGAAATTGAAATGATCCTGTTGGTTGTAGCTAACTGGAACAGCTCTTTAAGGTGCCTACATGAGCAGAAAATTTTAGTTGTCTTGCTCATCACTTGAATACTAGTTGGCTAGTTAATAGGGAGGGAGCTGGGAGAGTAGCATGTTAGAGAACACTTTGGTTGGAAACATCCTTCATGGTTTTTAATAAAACTGGGTCACTGTGTAGCCAAGAGTGTAAGGATTGTGATGCCATAAAAGTACCAAAAAGTAGGATTATGATTCTGTGGTATAGTAGTTAAATTGTTCTCCTGTGAGGGTGACAGTATGATGACTAACATCTGTTGCAGTGTAATCTAAAGGCTGTCTAGCATAAACTATTAAATGCTCTAGGTGAGGAAAACTTCAGATTTGAAAGCTGTTACATTTTCTTCTAAGGGAGAAATGTATGAACCAGAGAGAAGTACAGAACTGCTGAGGTTGGTAGACGCTTCAGATCGTAAAGTCCCACCCCCCTGCTCAGTGCAAGGTCACCTAGAGCAAGTTGCTCAAGGCCACATCAAGCTGAGCTGTCAGTATCCCAAAGGATGGAGACTCCACAAAGTCTCTGGGCAAACATGTTTCACATTGTTGTCACCCTTGCAATAGAAAGCAATTGGGTTTTTTTTCATGTTTGAACTCTCAACCAAGTCTTCCAGTGCCATACACAAAAACTGTCTCTTGCATAGACATTAAAAGCCAAAAAGTTCTGTTGTGACAGTACTTGGAAATGTCTCTTCCTTCCTCTTGTGCACCACAGTATACAACACAGAGGAACCAACTGTTCTGTGAATACATCAGAAAGATAGTCTACTCATTACAGTGACTAATGTAAACTGAGCAATTAGTCAAGTTATGAGTCAGGCCTTTCTCATTGCAGAATTAATCAGTCATTACATCTGGGCTGAACTTCTCAACCAAGAATGCTTTGCAGAAAACTGGAAATTCAAATTGATAAAGAAATGACAAAACTTTCATGTCAATGCTGACAAGTAATTTCAATTAGAAAATATGTCCTTAAGAAAATCTGACATAAAGTATTTAATTTAATCTCATCTTGACTGAAAGCTTTTCAGCTTTATTAATCTAATGTTTTAATGACAGAGTCTCTTTTGATCCTCAAACTTTTATTAAATATTGGCACAATGAAAAAAAATGGGTATTTTTGCAACTACATGAACTATTCTTTAGTTTCATTGCAAAAGATCTATCTTGCTTGCCTTAAAAGTCCTGTTATAATACTGATCAATTTGAAGAATTGATTGATATTTTTGACAAATTGGTCTGTGTCGTTAGTCAGAATTGTGGCAATGTCTGTTTGTCCCCAGACAAGGAACCGGACTCTCTCATTCTAGACATTGTTCATTCATAGAAAAGAACAAAGCCTATGGCACAGAAAATCTGACAGTCTAACAATGTTCTTTGATAGGGTGATGGAAAGGTCTATAATGACACTTAAAAAGAGTGACCTTCACTGACTTCTGTTATCTAATGACTAATTGTTTTAGCTAGGAAAGATTTTAAGATGTTCTGTGCAAAAAAGATTTTGCTTCTTTAAGTATTTTGTAGGTATCAGTTAAGATTATGGCCACAGCTGAAGTTTTGAAAGTTGGGGCATTCGGTGATAACTACAGAGAGTAAATCAGGTCTTCAAAACTACTGATTGTTTACTTGTGAATAAAATAAAAAATAGGGAAGGAATGGAGCTAGGCTTTGGGACCTTGGCTTAGAAGGTAAGTTGACTAAAGGCAGCTAAAGGGAAAGTAAAATGTATTCTGTTTCTAGATTTAAATTATTGCTTCTCAAATGACTGTGCTCGTTATAAGTAAATAGCTGGTGCTTACCCTTGGCACTGGAATTACATAAGGGGTCTTAGTTGAAGTGCCTTGTAATAGACCTCATTTTGATGAACAGAAAAAGGAAATGCTCTCTTTCTAGCATCAGTAGCAAGTATTAGTATCATGGGGAAATTATTAAGAGACAGTTTATCCCTTAAAGACAGGGGATAAACACACTGATTTTACTCCTTGTGCATCTCTGTTCTTGCTGTGGTCTAACATACCATCCCATATCTTCTCTGTGTCAGAAAGAGGATTGCCTGTTGCTGTATCAGCTGTCAGGGGTCACTTAACAGCAGACCATAAGCAGGGGGCTTTTGTGACCTGTGATAAGTTGTGTGGTTTTGCATCTAGCCTATTACCATCTCCTTAAGTAGCTATTTGAAAGCTATTACTTGGTTGTGACTGAAGGGCAGCTTTGCATGTACTTCAGCTGTATTGGGAGCCTATATGTATGTAGGGTACAGCTGGTGGATTTCTGTTTATTAAACCAAGGTCTTGATCATTTATATTTAAATGGAAATCCCACTATGTGTTGGAACAAGAGTATTTAAATGACCAGGAAATTTCCCTGGAAAAGTGTCTACCTGAAATGTAGCCAGATGCAAGGACAGTGAAAAAAACCTGACAGCTTCCTCTCCTGGCTCTTTTTTGAAACTGTTTGCTGAGTTTCCATGCCCATCTATTGTTTGAGCTGTCATCCTTCCTCTGAGGTGACCTTGATATCTCCACTGGTAGACTACTTGTCCTTGCAAGTGCCAATGTGCTCACTGGAAGAAAAAGCCCTGGGAGGGATGGGGGGGAGGAAAATGAGTTGACCCAGAGAGTTTTTAGATGCATGGGTGGGCATTTGAAGCACTGTTACTGTCAGATTGCTTGCTGGGATGCCCTCCCTTCTAAAGGGGAGTGCATGAAGTAGCAGAATCCAAATCAGCAGGACTGAGATAGAAAGGAAAATGTGCAGCTAACCTGGACTTCGATCTTCATTGCAGTTGTCATCTCTGCATCCATCTGTGCAGTTCAATCCTGGTTTAGCTATTTGTGGATTAGCCAGAAGTTACAATTACCAGAAATTCCTCAATAAATGGAATTAGTTTGGTTACCCTGTCTAGACTACCTTAATTTTCTGATAAACTTTTGTGACTCAGGCATCATCTTTTCTTTGGCTCCTGTCTCGTTGACAAAACACAGCTTCTCACTGTAGGCTTAAATTATTACAATCCCTATTGTTAACTGCAAATTTCACCACCCAAGCTATTTTTCCTATGTTGGTTCATGCAGGTATTTTCTAACAACCTGACCTCGCATTAAAAATCTTCTGAAGGGATATTACCCCTGGATCTTCACTTTCTCTCTGGACAGGCATCTCCTGCTTATGCACTGCTGTTAAGTGACCCTTGACATCTGATATAGCCATAGATACTCTGGTTTTTGCTACACAAAACTTGCCAGTTGGTAACAAAACCAGCAAGTCTCTGGTGAAACAGCCATCCCTGAGACAGCTGAATATAAGCTGCTTTCCCAAGGAGACACAAGAAAACCTTTTGAAATCTGTATAAAATGACCTGTTCACAGAGGGGGGTTCTGCTAAATCCTCAATAAAATTAGCTTAAACCCCAAAGCATGTCAGTTTATAATCTTGGAACTCCTGTCATCTCTTTTAAATATTTATAACTGGGCACTTAAATGGATAACAGGAATACTCAGCGAATTTTTTTAATCACTTAGATATAGCAATATCTTCTGGCAGTGAGTTCCACAACTGCACATTCTATTACAAAGTATTCACTTTTAATCAATTCTAAAATTGCCTATATGAGAGGTTTTTGGTGTTTTTTTGTTGTTTGCCTGGGTTGGGAATTAAAGATGAACTTGAAGTAAATTCTGACATGAGAAAAAAATGGGCAAGTTGAATTAAAAGATCTGGAACATGGTGGTTACGCTTTTTTACATATTTGGTCTTTTTGAACACTTATTTCAGCTGATGGTTTTCAGTCTCCTAGTTCATTCATCAACAAGAAAAATATTTCAAGAAGGGCAAAAAAGAAAGGAGTGGGGGCAGAATCCTGGAAGGGAACTTAGAAATGGGCAAGAGGAAAAAGGGTTAAAAGGCATCCACACATTTATTGTGATGAAAAGAAAAGGTCAAAGAGAAAAAGATACCTTATTTTGTGTAGGCCACATCTGGAGCTCTGTGTTCAGTTCCGGGCTCCCCACTTCAAGACAGACAGGGTGTTACTGGACAGAGTCCAACAGAGATCTGTGAAGATGATGAGGGGACAGGAGTATCTGTCTCATGAGGAAGGGCTGAGAGATCTGAAGCTTTTTGGCTTGGAGAAGAGAAGATGGGGGAGAAGGTGTCTTCTCAATGCTTATCAATAGCTAAAGGGTGGGTGTCAAAGAGGATGGGGCCAGACTCTTTTCAGTGGTGCCCAGTGACAGGACAAGGGGCAACAAGCACAAACAGGAACACAGGAAGTTCCATCTGAACATGAGGAAAAACCTCTTTCCTGTGAGAGTGACAGAGCCTGGAACAGGCTGCACAGAGAGGTTGCGGAGTCTTCCCCTCTGGAGACTTTCAAAACCCACCTGGATGTGTTCTTGTGCAACCTGATCTAGGCAGATCTTTAGTAGGGGAGTGGGACTAGAAGATATCCAGAGGTGCCTTCCAACACTCACCATTATGTGTGATTCTGTGATTTTTGTCTATTTATACCTGCCTTGTTCCTCAGGATGTTGTGTCCTTGTAATACTCTCACCTCTGAGTTACAAAAGCAATGGGTAACCATAGTTAACGTGCTACACTCCAGTTAAAGTGTATGAAAGAAGCTGCACATTTCAATAACGTCTGGAATCTCAGGGAAAAACTGTTTTATTCCATTGTTTTGTATCAGGCCGCAGAAGGGACCAAGAGTAGAGAGACAGGGCATCCAGTTTTCTTAGTGTTGAAAATCATTCTGCAGAGGGTCAGAATGAAGAATACTAGGGCAGAGATTGTATTGGCTGCCATTTTCCTTAGGCCAGTGTTACACCTGCTTCAAAGTTAAGGTTATGGTAGTATCGAATATTCTTTTACTATTTATAGAACAGAAAGAACATAATTTGAAGCTAAACTGATTGTGTTACTGTGAAAATGCATTCTATCTTCAGATAGTATTTCAGTGAGAATATACATGGTGTGATACCTTTCCTGCTGATTCGATGACATTGCACACTTGTGTTTGAACACAAATAACTTCATTTTTCATATGTACTACCTGTTGCTCCATGTATCCATGCTTCTTAAGAGTCCCCAGTCTGATTGACCCTTTAGAATACTATAATGACCATAGAATACCTTCCCTAAATGTGGAATTAGTTGAGTTTGTTGCAGTTCCTGACCAAGATGCTCTGATGTACAGAGGTCTAGCCTGGAGGAAGAGTGTCACAGAGGGATGGGTGGGTGTGGTTGTGTATAGGTAGATATATAAGCTATGTATGTGTATCTAGGAATAGTGTGAATTTTTTTGGTATGTTATAATGCTATTCCTGTTTTGAAATGAAGTCATGCCATAGTTAGTGAATGATTGTAGAGAGTCTATCCCTTTATACGTGAGAGTGTAATAAACTTTGAAGGCATTTTCTGCTGTGTAACTAACACAGTGTAAATCACGAGTTTTAAGCCTGGGTTTTCTTCTGCATAAGTTTGCATACTCTGCCAATACCTCTTGTATCTAAGTGCCTTATCATAGTTTAAGCAATAATTGACATTGTGTACATACTGTCTTCTCTTACAGAGAAAAGTGCTTGAAATGGAGTATCATGTTTTATTAAAATGGCATACTTAAACCTATAATGGTATACACCTGTACCTGGAGCAGAGGGTGGTGAGAACTGAGTGGTTGTTGGAGGTCTACAGGATGGTTTGGGATAACATGGGGTGTTCTGGTAATTTAAGTTGACCTGGGAGATGGTCCTAGGAGGACTAGCTAGTAATTATAAGGTGCTTTGGGCTTGAAAAATAGGTGGATTACAGCTGACAAAAAAAAAATAAAATATATGAGTCAAAATGGTAAAAGCAGTGTGAATGATTTCCCTTAAGTCATGCAAAATAATTGGAGGGAGATAATAAAAGCTATATGGACTACAACCACTTACACAGAAATTAGAAATTATCAGAGAATGTCCCCATGTGCATTTTGAACAAGTGACATTATTAACCAGCACAAAGCCTTCCAATCCTTCACGCCTGGTGGACTTTGTGTGAACATCTTACCATTTCCCAGGCTGGAAAGGGTTGTATGTCTTAATTCCCCACAACCTTACATTTGTTCAGTGTTCATGTGTTTTTACAAATCTTTTGTAGATCCCTCTGTATTGATTTGATTAGTTTCATCCTTCTAAGGGCTACCCTTTTATTTTCTTTCTGTCTTCCTTTAGCAAAGCAGAAATTCTTACGTTTTCATCTCATCCCTGATTATCTCTCTTTCTCTAAGGGAATTCAAGCTGTAGTATGGTATACCACTTTCATATTTGCTTTTTCCTGGGCTATGTATGCTATGTACATTTTTTTTTAAATAGTCAAACTACTCCATTTTATGGATCTGTTTATGATTAGACACTTCTGCATTTTTGTGTTATGCATTTTAAAAGAATACAAAACCTAAAGAAAAATATTACAGTTCTTCTCATTTTGTGGTGTTTAGTTGTTGGGGTGTGGTATGTGGTTTTTTTTAATTATTATTTTTTTAATCCTATATTTTTCCCACTCTACTGTTATCTGTGTAAATAAACAGTGAAATAATAGTAGTCCTGTACCCACAAAGGAATTCATGTTAGGAAAGAGCAGAGTAGCACAGAAATAGTTCTCTCTAAGACCCTCCAAGACTCTCTACCTCTGTAACTTAAGCAGAATATGTGATCTGGGTAGGCAAATTGAAAAGCAAGGTAGCTGGATTGTGCTATTGGAGGAAGAGGTGGAAGCAATTTTAGGTTAGTACCCCTCAGTTATGGAAATTATGGAACAATCTGTTTATTAAATACTCAGAAGTGCAAAGGGTTCTGCCATTATCTAGGTATTTTCAAAATTAAAGGTTAATATTCGTTTGCTCACTGATTTCTGGGGTCAAGTCTAAGTAGTTTCTGGGCTATTTTCAATGTCTGTTTGTATTTTAATGTTCACTTAATAGAACCTATTTTAAGTTTTACAGCAGATTTCGTATCTTGATTGTTCCCAGTTCCAGGTCTTTAAAGGATTACCCTAAGCAATAGCCATGTTATCCATCAAGAGCAGAATAAAAGGAACCTGGTTTATACTCTGTTGTTGATGTCTGCTGAAGACTGCTTTTGTGCTCTACAGGCATGTGCTCATACTTCCTTTTCTATGAAAGCATTAATAAGGTCTCTTTCTTATATCTTCTCTTCAAGAAACTTGTATGAACTTTTTTTGAGAATTAACCCTTCTGGTAAGTGCAGGTGAAAATGAGTAACATGATAAAAATTTACTAAGGAGTTGGAATTAATAGTGACATAAGCTTTTTCTTGGAGAAGACAAGTAGAAGATGACATTGTAGTGTACATAGCTGGCGACAGTCTTGGAAGGAGAGGCTCTGTGCTGAACCGAGGAGTGGTAGAAAGCAGTTCTAATGCAGCTGGCCTCAACTGCTAATTGCTACACCAAAGGGATTAGGACCAACTGAGTGTAACACATGGCAAAAACAAAGAGATGGAGACTGAGAAAGGGAAAGCAGAGATGTAGCGGAGTCTGGGGAGCATGTCTTTTCCTACAGGTCTGTTTAATTGCGGTTGGGTTTTTTTTTAACTCAATACCAGACTCATCAATCAAAAGTCTGTGTTGATTTGGAATAAATTTAATTAAATAGAAGTCCCTAGCTGAGACTATTTTACTTGTCACAAATGTATAAGGAGTGTCTACAACTTCCTTTAAATTTAATTATTAACTCCAGGCATTTTGCATAATTGTAGGACAAGCTTGAATCCCAAATCATTTGGTATCTTACAGACATTTCTCTTTCTTCACTGTGTCTAGGGATTCATTTTGGAGACTCTAGATTATATATATCTCTGTATTTTCCTGCTGCTTATTTGCAATACAACAGGAAAATTTCCAACTGATCCAGTTTTTGAATCTTGTTTCCAAAAAGTTGTAGTTAGGAATAGATGGATTGGTCCCTCTTTATCAGCTCTCATCCCTTCACAGTTTTTCAGGTCTAGAATATAGCATCTGGAGTTAACTTTGCCTTGCTCTGATCCAGACAATAGTAACCCTTATGAGACAGAATACAATAAGTTCTTTTTCCCTTCAGTATAGGAGGGCGGAATGTGTGGACTTCTAAAGGGAGACTTCTGTTGCACAGGAGTCCGAAAGACTTTCACTGTGATATGGGATGGTGCTCTTCTCCTTAAACTGTCAATTAGTTTGTTTGCTTGCCTTGAATGCCAAAAGGTAAAACACAGAAATGATACAGAATTTCAGAGTTTTTATCATGAAACACTTCAAACTAAATAAATAACAGCCTTGTGTGTTTGCTAGCTGCTTCTGCAGTAAAACCTCATAACTTACATCTACTTAGTGATGTTGACCTTGGGCCTACAACACCACCTTATAATTTTTAGTTGACTAGTGAAAAATGTCTGGAATATTTGGTTTTGGACTTTGATAAATGATTTTTTTTCTAGAAACAAGTAACTTTTGAACCTTTGCAATATTCCACTGTACTTTCTTCTTTGTAGCTCTAAGTATGGTTTTAAATATCTGGTCTGCAGTCTTTTGTTGCATATACCTCCTATATACTTGGCATGAAAAAATTTTTAAAAGCTGATTTTAATGTAGTGATGCTGCACTGCCCAGATCAATATTATTGCATTTGGAAAGGCTATCCTGCCATTAGATTTACCAACCAGAAAATGGGGACCACTAAAAGGCTTGACTTCAGTTCAAATTTCTAATAAATCTTCTACAAAGGTAGATTCTGATGCAGCATTTTTGTTGTTTTGAAATAAAGAGATTCTTCAGTGTTTCACAATGGCCACTGTATCATTGCCATATGTGATCCTTAAGGGAGGGAGTAATTGTGTGTCTTGTATTGATTTACGGCCAATGCTTTCTACTTTACTCATGCAAACAGTTCCAAAAGGTATAATGGGACTGCTCAGGAATGAAGCAAGTAGAACCTGGACTGTAACATCTATTTATACAGTTTACTTTCTTCCCTTTTGTATACTTCATTGTCTTGGAACACCATTAACCAGGAACCATGTTAAGGAAATGGCCATCTTTTATTTATATGTTCAAATTTATCACTTGGATCATAGAAGGTACATTCTGTGGCTATTACTCAATATTAATGGTTGAATTAAAATGAGCAGTTGCCAAGAAACACTTCTGAGAACTGCCTCTGACTTTCCTTTCCATTAATCCTAGATAACTACTTCTAATTTTCTTCTTTACCTGCATTCTCAGGTCACATTCTCCTCTGTCATGTCCTCTTCTGTTGTTTTTCTTTGCCTGTAAACTCATTGAACTTAACTCAGGGAAAGAGAAGGTCTGAGAGAAGAAACGTATGCAAGCTTGGTATGTTGCACCTGTAGTGCAACTTGTAGTGATAACTCTGACTACTCTTCGCTATAAAGATCTGCATATGGTGAACAAGCACACTGTGCTGCTGTATAACAAAGTGATGGAGTCATATTTCTTCCCTAATCAAAATATTTTTGTCTTGAAGTTATCCTAGCCAACAAATGTTTTAAAGTTACATTATCATGAAAGCTTTTCATGATAATTTTATGTATTCATCTCATAACAAGCAGAAATTGATTTTTATGCTAGTAGCTAACAATTTGCTGTGCTTAATATACTTGCATTTGCAATGAATACCTTGTTCTCTTTTTTTAACTTTTATTGGCTTTTAAATATGGTGGAGGGAGTGTTTGGTGGCAGAGGGAGATAATACTTAATGATCAATTTTTAAGTATCAAAACATGAATGTGAAGTGATAACTTCTAATGCATATTCCACATCTGCAGAACTAAAAGGAATCTGAAAGCTATAAAAAGCAAATCTTTGCCTCCTTCAGATCCAGCTACCATCTATCTGGTGCTGCATTTAAGTCTCTATCCTGGAATTTCCCAATAGAACTATGAATGTCTGTATACATCCTGCAAACAGAAATACATTGCCCTAAGGTTAAGGGAATATCATTGTTAATGATGCCCTTTAGAGCAGTTATCACTTCCTTCCGAGAGTTATTAGACTCCAGGCATTCCCATGCCATATGGATATATATATTCCCTTCATTATGAAAAATCCAATATAAATATCACCATCATCTTTTCTTTGGACCTTTTGACCTACGTTTAGGTGCCCTGTAAGGTATTAAATTACATATCAGTAAAATGTCTTGCAAACTTTCACATTGTTTGAATGGGTTAATTCTGCTGCTTTCCATTTAACTGGAACTGTTGTATCTTTTTTAAAAAAAAAAAAAATATTCTACTGCTTTGTCACTGGAATAACGTTACTTAAATGATTGATACTTCAGGGTTTTGGGGTTTTTTGTTGTTGTTGTGTTTTGTTGTTTGGTTGCATTGTTTGTTTTTGGTTTGTTTTCTTGTTTTGTTGGGTTTTTTTACCTGGAACTTCAGTCTATGATAAAGTTTGGCAACAACAAAGATCAGTTGGCTCAGTTGCATCAGCTGATTTGTGGTAACTGATGTTTGCATATTTTTACCAGCTGTTTATAATGTAGGACCTTCCACTTAATCTTCCTTGGAGTGCTATAATACAGAGTAGTGACATTGTTTCACAGTTGATTGGTACAGTCAGTGGTGTAGGGACCCACTCTTGTCAGATACCTATTCTTCCTGCACACTAGCAAAAGTGATTAAACACTGAACTGTTCTTTGCCTCTTAATGATCTATGTGTTTCATGCTTGATACTCATTTCATTGTCCTGTTGAATTATGTTTGATCTTTCTTTATTGTCCTATTTATTTATTTTTAAGATGGTCTACTTGTGTCTGTCACGAATTGAGAACATAACATCCATTTAAGTTTACTGTAAAAATTCAATTATAAGAAAATCGGGATCTTTTTGAATACTTAACACTTTTTTCTTTTGAGTGGTGTCCTGATTTGTTTAAATGTATGTGGTGTTGGCCCACTAATAAAGGGTTGTGACTTTGTTCAGAAAAGAGACTCTGTCAGCAGAAGTCATAGAGCCAGTGGAAGCACTGGATTGTGGCTTTTACATTTTAAGTCCTAGTACATAGTGATGGTCAGGATGATAATGACTCCCTCCTAGGTTGGACAGCAAGTGCTATTTCTATCTTACTTTACTTCTAAGTCCCTAGTAACTTTTACTGTGTGTTTTGTTTTGGTGGGGTTTTATCTTTTTTTTTAACAAGTTTTCAAGAGTCCCATCCATAAGTCATTGCAGAAAAGGCACGCTTGTTGAAATTTTGATAAACTACTTCTTGTAATATGATTTAGCTTTCCAAATGTTCTTCATTCCACCAGTGTTTTTCTCCTCACTCCATATGTTCTCTTTCTGTCATCACCAACTGTAAGAAATGTTGTTGTGTCTTGACTCCAAGGCATGTCCACTTAAAAGAACTGTATTCTAGACTGCACATTTGTTAAAAGACAATCTTCATTTTTTACTTTATCTTTGCCAGTCATGCTGTTAATTTACCTGTGTGGCCCTCATGGTGACAAGTTCACTATAAGCCATCAAGGTGCTCTTACTCAAAAGCTTTCTCAATCCTTTGACATGTAAGCATCATGACTAGTGGCATATCAGACTAAGCTACAGAACAGAAACTGAACTCTTATGCTCTTTCCCTAGTACTATCCAACACCAGAAGGAAGGTGACTTTTTTTTTTAAAAAAAAAGCACACACAAAGATTTCTAAATCAAGTTAGAGATTACTAATTCCTTAAAAATGATGATAAAGGTGGGGGGACTAAAAATGAAAGGAAGAAATAAAATAAAGCTATTTTAAAATTAGTGAAGAACTAGAGAGGTGGTAACAAGGAAAAGAAAAAATAAGTTTTAAATTTTTCCTAGCAGTTTAAATGCTACTAGCCAAAGTGTACTCTTGTAAGCACAATTCTGAGCAAGTAAACTTGGAATTGTATAATTCAAGTATTATAGCTATGAGGGGTTTTTTTCATACACACTGTCAAGCTGATTTGGTGTGCAGCAAGAGACAGGGAACTTATTTCATGTTTGGAGATTAAAGAAATGCACCTGCACTGTCTCTTTAGAGTAGAGAGGAACACTTCTCTACTCAGTCAATAGAGGTTGACATATGCTTGGTTATGGGCATATCTGTATGTGATCTTTCTGTATCTACATGTAGTTACAAATCTTGCCCTGAATTGTATTTTTTCAAAATACTTGCTAGTGGTGAAGTGGAGCAAACTGCAAGATTATTCAGATGAAAGGAAGAGAGGGAAGAACATACTCTTGTTGGAGCAGGTCCAGAGGAGGGTTATAAAAATTGTTTTTACACTTCCCCTGTGAAGACAGAGTTGGGGTTGTTCAGCCTGGATAAGGCTCCAGAGAGACCTTATTTTAGCCTTCTGGGACTTAAAGATGACTACATGAAAGGTGAGGAGGGACTGTGGGTTAAGGGGTGTAGTGATAGGACAAGGAATAATAGCTTTAAACTACAGTAGGGTTGATTTAGAATACGTGTAAGGAAGTAGCTCTTCACTGTGAGCATGGTGAGACACTGGCAGAGGTTGCCCAGAGAGGCTGTGGAAGCCCATCCCTGCAAGTGTTCAAGGACAGGTTGGATGGGGCTTTGAACAACCTGCTGTAGTGGGAGGTGTCCCTGCATGTTTCAGGGGGGTTGGAATGGTGATCTTTAAGGCTCCTTCCAACCCATTCTACGATATTAAGTATTGGAATAAAAAGCTGGTTTGAAATTCAGATACTTGCTTAGGCTGAAGACTCTTCTGTACCTGATTTGAACCAGAGACTACATATTCAATTTTTAAACGCCAGTGAGCATCCTTATCACTAAGCTTTTGAGTGTTCTGAAATATAGGCCATAAATGAAACAAGTGTAAATGTTCCTTCAGACAGCTTTAGATAAACAATTGAATTGAATGTTTCTTCTTGTTTTCACAAGAAATTTCACTCTCAAATACTTCCCATCTCTGCTATTAAGGGTATTGCGTACATGCCATGAAAGGTTTGTTGGTGTCACTGTGATTACAGCACTCACCTGGGATAGATGAGACTGATTCAAGCTTCTGCAGTAAATGAGGCCGAAAATGGGTATTAATATGTCCCCCACATTGTGGAAAATACTTTAAGTGCCTCTGCTGATATAGATATTTATTTCAATCTTAGGAGGCCTTAAATTTATCCCTCTGAAGACTAAGGAAATGTTCACAGCCTAGGAAAATCATTCATCACCCAACTATACATCTGACTAGTCTGCCTCTCTGTTTTGACCAGAAAAATATGATATCTGAATACAGTCATAGAATGCTTTGGATTGGAGTATACCTTTAAAGGTCATCCAGTCCTACCCCCTGCAGTGACCAGGGACATCTTCAACTGGAGGAGGTTGCTGTGGACTTCAATAATTGCTGTGGGTTGGAGTTTCCAAATACAGTGAGCAAAGCTAATTATAATGCCTTAACCTTTCAGTTTAGGAACTTGCTACTCTTTCTCTGGCAGGAGTCCAGTTTAACCCTGTCCCTTTTGAATTTACTGTGTTAATAGTATTGATTCAGCTGAGCATGGTTACTGCCACAGGTGCCATCTTGCTTCTCATAGGTGAACCTAGAACACAGAAATCTAAGGGAGTGAGCTCTTGTGCAAAAAAGAACAATTATTCTCGAATATATACCCTTTTCATAAGATTTTTCAGAAGTAGGTTCAGAACAGGAAACAATTTTCAGGTTGGCCAGAAGCAGACAAGCAAATAGCAAGTCAGTTCTTTTACTCACTACTGCAGGGTTTATTTTTCTTCTTCAGTGCTAAATTTGTCAAGTGGCAGGCTTTCTCCAGGTTCCAATAACTGGTTTTAAATGGTGTCATTAGCAGAAGGGGAGGTCAAGAAAAGAACCACAAGTGAAAACTATCTTAGCTCAAAGCTCGAGGTAAAAGTATGTTATAGATGAGAAACTCTATATATAGTGTCCCCAGATTACTGAGCAAAGTAGTAAGTTAGGACAGAAGAAAGCACCCTGACTGTTAAGTGAAGCTCTGTTTCAGAAATGAAATCTTTTTTCTCCATGTCTGTGTCTAATGGCTCCCATTGTAAATCGTCAGAAAGATAACCACCGTTTTTAAAGGGAGAATCAAATCTGTTTAACAATGGCAAGGATTCTGACAATCTTTTAACTAAAGCAAGCAGGCAAAGGCTCATTTAACTATTGGAAGAAAAAATTGTTGGCTTCTAAGGAACATTGACTGAAGCCATGTGGCATTTTCAGGCAGTATCTCAGGTTGTTAAACATCTTGTGGTACCGGATGGCTGGAACTTTCCAAAGATGGGCCAGTTTTAATGAAAGCCTCCCTATATGACCTCTTATTGCAGCTCCTATTGGAACAAACCATGTAACATGTTATGGCACTCACCAGAGATTCAGCAGATGCATGCTGAATTTATCTATACTTGCACGGTTGGCCAAAGATTACAAACTTGTCTAAACCAAGTCAATCAGAGGGAGTTGGAGTCCAAAGCATTTGTGTAAATACAGTTGAATGTAATAATACTTGGAGACACATGAAGTATCTTCAGGAACCTAATTAATTCTGTGAGCTAGCAAGAGGATGAAATAAATATTTAAAGAAATTTGTTTGTTTGTTCTTATAGTAGAGTACAGTGTAATAGCCAATGTCAGATTGTTCAAGGCATAATTAGAATGTTTATACTGACAAAAATAATATTAACAAAGTTGAAAATAAGTCTTGCAAACAAATTTGTTTTCTTTTTACATGTGGGAAATGAGTCAGGGATTAAATTACTTCCCCAAAACTATGCAATAGTAACATTGATGCTAACTGAACTAAAATGTGAAAGCAGTAACTCTGAAGCAGGATCACACTTGGCTCAGTAGCTTTCTAAACCAGCAAGTGATAGGGAACAGTGCTCCTTACCCCCACTTGTTTAGTGTATTTCTCAGAGGGGAAAACAAATCCATGCTTCACACCTTTGCAAGTCAGCAAAGTGAAAAAGGAGTATTTCAGGTTAGTCTTCCCTATAAAAAGTTTCAAAAAGCATTCAGTATTGATCTCAATTTCTCAGAGTTTGAAATAAAACAAGGACTTAGTATAAACTGAAAATACTTCTTTTCCATCCCTCTGAAAATAGCTGAAATAGAAAATATCAAGTTTCAAACTTTTAGTCCATTTCTTAAAAGAATTAGTCAATACTTACATCCAATAATTTCAACTCTGATGAGAATTTCTGGGGCACTAGGCAGGGAAACAAATAGAATTTATCAAGCTGTTGACATGCATGTCCTATTCAAACAATTTGTAATAATAAACCTTAACTTGGGATCAACTCAGTTTTTCCCCATCCTGTATAGTCAACTGAGATACTGTAACCTTCTCAGCTTTATACACAACCAGGAAAGTCAAAGCTTTCCTTTTATATATCCTTATTTCAGGAGTAGGAGTGAAGGATGTTCAGCATAATCCCATTAACCTCTTGATATCTAGAAATTTAAGAGTGAAAGTCTTAAGCATTGAAAATCAGAAATACCTGTATAATAAATATGTATTTAAGAAGATCTGAAACCCTTATATCTTCTCCAAATACTGTTACAGCTACTACAATTCTTTTCAGTGAGAGGCATCCAGATGGTAACCTAGAGAAAAACTAGTTTAGATTCTAGAACTTTTAAGTTGACAGAATTTAATACATAAAGCATAGTATAGGAGCTGAAAGGCTTCATTTATAAATGCACATTGTAAGCATCTCCATCAAAGTGGTTTTCTGTAATTCTAGGAGGGGAATAAAAGTTAACCATATTCCAGTTGAAGTAATTGAGTTGAATTACAGACAAAAGAGGTTCAGGGTGGAAACTGTCTTGCTAATTGAGTGGATTAGAATATAAAAGTATCAGTCTTCATAGGTTAGAACAAATATAGTCTAAAACCAGTGGGGTTTGTAAATTAAAAGCGCTTTCAATCTTGTCATGTTATTCAGTTGAAATCCAGGAAGATCTAGCCCTTAATGATATGAGGTAAATATATTAATATATGTTTTCCAGATCAAAACATTTTAAAATAGAAGATCAGTAGTCAACGAAGTCAAAGCTGCTTTTTAAATCAATCTAAATCCAATTACGTTTGACTGGATTAGTCGGGGGAAAAATGGGTGGGGAGGAATCCTTATTGATGTATTGCTAAGCAGGTATCTTACTTTCTAGTTCAGTGATCTTAAACCACAAAGGTTTGTTAGACAATAATTTAAAGTTCTGACGTTTTCCAGAGATGCTGACTTGCATTTTACGTTAGATTATTAGTACTGCTTTTGTTTGTTCTCTGTGTGTGTGTGTACTGTCTGCCTGTGTGCCCAGCTTCCTTCTCCTTGTCTATAACTGTTGAGCTTATCAGCTTATTTCTGCCAATAGTGAGAGAGAGTGAGAATTAACCAAAATAAATAATTTAAGAAATAAATCTGTGTAGTCAGTAATTTTTGTTTTCTTAAGAGAATAAATAGTGAGGATCATTCAAGATACATAGTATAGCACCTGACACTTTCCCCTTTGTATTAGCAAAGAACCTAGATAGGGAGGGAAGGGAGTGATGAAAGGATATGGACAGAGCTATGGTGAGCATACCAACTGCATGCAGAATTTCCATTAGGGTGGATGTGTACTATCTTCAGAAAGAATCTTCCCTCATTTCTGTGTTCTCCACTTAGATTTAGTCCAATCATTTGAGAGTTTGAGCTTCTACAAAGTTTTTATCCTGGCGTTTAGTTCAAGGGGTGCTACAATGCATGACTTAAAATATTTTCCTTTGTTCATTTGGGACTTTACCTGCCACTTGGATGAAAACTGGGTGGTAATTAATCATGTATTTTCCCAATGATTTTCCTGTGTGTCATAGTAATGTATCTGTACATATGGCATAAATTCTAATTCTTGATGAGCAATAAATGTGGAAATAACCTAGAAAGAGAGATAGTAGGAAGAGAAGGATTTTCTCTTTTTAGAGAAAAATATTCAGTTTATCCTTACTATTTATATAAACTGCTTATATAAATAGGAAATGTCTGTTAAGATTGCAAAGACAAGAATTTAAGGTTGTGACAATATGGATAGAATAAACCACTGCTGTTTAAGATGGGCCTGTGGCTTTCCTGCTGTGCAGGGAAAGCTGTGCCATCTGATGTATATTTTGAAGCCCTATCTATAATAATCTGCTCCTCTGCAGTTACCACAAAATAAAGCACCACAAACCAAAGTAATGCGTCCTTTATCTATTAGCTCTCTCCACAGCAAATTAGTAGAAGAGTCTGTCCTGTGGAGTTTGGTGGGGGAGTGTTTAAAAGGACATGGATTGGTTTTCTGTCCTTTCGTGGCTATGAGGAGCCACAAAAAGTGAACGGGATGTTTTAATTTTTCTCATCATAAACATTTTCTTGTAGAAGTTAGAAGGCTGGGAAGTTAGAAGGATAAGAAATTTGTATCTGCAGTGTGTTTTAGCAGTGCAGTAAGTTCTCATTGCACCAGTCCAACTGGAGATGTAAAGCTTCTGAAAATGATGGAGGCATGGAAATATGATTATTGTTATTGGTTTTGGTGTTCCTGTTTTATCAGGACAAGAATGTGACTTTGCAGAAAAAGTTATGCAGGAACTGCTTGCTCATTGACACAAGTATACATATTTTAATAATGAAAAAAGTTATTAAATAATTCCACAGTAAACAATTGACTTAATACACAGAACATACTGATGGATATTTTTATGAAATAAGCATGAAGTCTTTCTGACTTGTTTAACCAGTTACCCAGCATTGAAGATAAATCTTTGTTGTAATTAATGTAGGTTTTTTGGTGTGATTGCCTGAAGGAACAAGATGTACTTACTGAAAAGGAAGCATGTAATAACTTCCAGACTCCACTTATTTCAACCAAATTTAGTAGAGGTGTTAATGGCAAGATGTTACTATAGCCTTTACGTAACTAGGCAACCGTGTAGCAGAGACCGTATTCATGGCCTGCACTACAAGGAAGGTCGTACAATTATCTAATCACTTTACTAGAAATCAGTAAATGTGCTTGTGAAGAAGTTATTACTGTCCCAGTCATCAGAAAAGCTTTACTTAGATTTTACAGATTATTATGATTATCCAATGTTGGAATACAGTATCAGGAAAACAAGCTTCATAAATACTCCCTGATACATTAATATATTTGAAAGAATGGGAGAAGTACTGAAAATAGTGTTAAGAATTGTGGCTTAAAAGGAAGGTTATCACATGGACCCAAGGAGTAATAAGCAAGAGATTAAATACTGAGTGTAGGTGCATAACAAAGCTGGGTTTTCAGAGGCTAAGAGAAGCTTGAAGGGTATGTGGTGTTTGGATACCTACCTCAGCATCATGTAATTGTGGCTTACAAAAAAAAGACAACTGAATAAGCCAATTATTCTGGTGATGTCAGTGTTTTGTTTTAGCTTCTAATACAATATTAAATGGCTAAGTTATGTCTTATCCTGTAGCAGAAAGGTGGGAATAGAATCAAAATGAAGTTAAACAGTAAGGTCTGAAAACTTTTGTCTACTCCAAGGTATCAGTTAAAAAAAAATAAAAAAATAGCTTTTAATAACCAAAGTTTTAGTTTGGTTTTGTTTAATTTTTAAAAAATTTGACAATTTCTGGCCAGCTGTGTGATCTTAATCTGTGGAACTGGACATGAAGAAATTTAACAAATACACCCGCATATTGAATCTATATGCACATGGTTGTTTTGGAGAAGCAACAGGAGAAAGCAGAAAAATTGTCTCACTATCCAGTGAGAAAAGGTGAAGGACAGAAAGAGACACAGTCACCAAGGGACATTGAGAAACAAGTAGATAGTGCTAACAGAAAAGCAAGTAAATTACCTAGCTAATATTCAGAAAAGGAGCAAAATAGCAGATTAATATACTGGTGTGAGTGAAACATTTTCCCCTCTTTTTTTTCCTCATCCATCTTAAGTCTAGAGGCAAAAAAAACCCCGACATACCCTTTTTTTTGCTATTATGCATAGCCAGCCACCGAGAACACACAAGCCCTCAGCACAGAAGACATTAACACTTTCTAATTGTAATTTAGAGGCTTTTAAACATCTGTGCCCAGTAAACTTCGTTCTAGGTACTTAAGAGGTGACAATGATCCCTAAAGCAGTTAAGGTGTGCAGAACAGATGAGGTACCAGAGGACTGGTAAAGGGACAATTTGCTGCTGTTTTTTAAAAAGAGACGAGGAGGGGAGGAAGCCTTGGGAGCTGCAGATGGATCAGTTCAGGTTACTTCTCAAAAACAAACAACCAACCCAACCAAAACAGGACAAACCAAACTATTCATATCACTAACAACAAAACAAGGAAATTAATAATTGTTATGGGTGTAGGTCAATTGATCCAGTTTCCTTTCACAGCACGTTAACAAGTGCTGTAGACAAAGGAGTGTCTGAAAACTGCAGTTACTTTAGTAGCAGTTTTCACCTTTAAGTAATGATAACAATTTAATAAATCTTTTCGCCTGACATTCTCATAAGCAGCCCAGGGATCCATACCTTAAATATAATTTGAAATATGCCAAGATGGATACAAAACTGTCTTGAAAAACATATGGAGAGTAGTTATCAGAGATTTATTATCAAAGCAGAAGAATATATTAAGAGAAGTTTCCTGGAGTTCTTGGACTTCATATAGTCAATACTTTAGTCAATTTTTTTAGAAGATGGATCATAGCCTATGGTCATTAGATTTTCATGGCTGCAGGTATATTGAAAGAAAGAACACAAATTCAGATGAATTTTGCCACTTTTAATATAGTCTGAAAGTGTTTAAAGGGTGCTGTTCATTACAGAAAGATGCAAAGTTTTACTGTCACAGACAAAGTCTGAGAGGGGGAACACCCAATGAACTGAGAAGTCTTGATGCTGTGTGACAGCATTCTGTTTTGGAGAGTTGTATTTCAAGTAGGGCATAGAATACTTGAGTCTGGGGAAGAATAGGGGTCTGGAAACCGTTAACTATGAGGAGGGACAGAGTGACCTGAGGTTGCTGTAATTAAAATGGGATGGAGAATATAAAGTCTTCAATAATACAGAAGAGGTGATTATGAGATGATTATTCAACTTTCTTGTTCCATGTAATGAATAACTAAACTGCAGATCTTTCAAAGGATGTTATGCAAGCAAAAACCATGAGCAAGCTTAAAAAAAAAAATTAAAAATATATCTTGAAAGTAATGTCAGGAAGCTCTGGACTGTACTGAAATTTTAGGGAACAGTACAAGGAAGGTCTCTCTTTCCATATATGGTTTTACCAGATTTTTCTAACCTGTGTGTCACTGACTGCTCTTGGAAAGAAAATATTTTATCGGTTGGCTGTTTGGTATGATGCATTCTGGTCATGTAGATGTTTCTATGCTCTAAAAAGAGATTTAGTGGAGTGCAATATGTATAGTATCTATTATATGTTGCCATACAGAAGAAGAATGTTTTCCCTGCTTACCAGGTATTGATTGCAAAGCAATGACTTAACTTAGTGCCTGGGAAAACTCATAGTAGGTAATTGCAGGGGGAAGAACCACTAAAAATGAAGGGCTGTTATAGTGAACTAATAGAAAATATGCACCCTTGCCAGCAACTTTTGGAGACTTTTGAGAACAGGTTAGAAAAATATGTTATGAAGCACTGTGGGTATAGCTGATTCTGCTTTGCTGATAAACAGCAAGGTTTCTGGAGTCCCTTCAATCCTATCAATCTGTGATGAATCTCTCCCTCAGTGTTAAAGACAACAGATCACAGATAGTGTAATCGAAACCTCAGAATTTGGGGGATTTTCAGGGAGATGATAACTGAGTGATGATTCTTGTCAAATCTGCCTCTGGTCAGTATGCCAGTTGGCAATAGTATTGGCAAAGTTTTGACACCGAAAGAACAGTTCCTGTTTTGACACCAAAATGGATAGCTGTTTTTTCTCTTAAAGTGTGGATTTTGGATTTGTTTGATACTAAGCTCTGCTGAATAATCTTACAGGATGAGAAGTGCTTGAGGCTAAGCAATTTTACAGTCAGATGTGAAGTGTTGTAATTAACAGACCTATAACATTGTTCTAATCTCCTTGAAATGTAAAAAGAATTAGGAGTGTTAAATTCTGCATGATCTCTCTCTTATATTGGAGCAATACAGGTAGCAAGATTCTACTCATAAGTTCTCATCTTCTTCCAAAATGTGCATCACATATAGATTAAATATTTAAAAAGAATCCCAATTACATTTTCATGAAAATTTCTTTGCTGCCTGTACTTCAAGTGAGCCAAAGGCAAATAAGTAAGGTTGAAGATGGATGTCAGTGATACACACCTGTGTTAACAATTAGAGTACAAAAATACACACTTCAGTACGTTATAGAATCTCACAGCACAGAAGTGTCAGCAAGAGAATGCTTCAGATTAGTTATGTACATTCTTAACTGTGCAAATGTGAATTCGGTGTTTGCTTTGAATTTTAATACCCCCAGAAGATTAAATAATATTTTTACCTTTTGGAAGGCAGAGATTTTCTTATTTCCTTTGCAGATTTTATAAACATAGAAATATTCACCGAGGGCCTGCTCTAATTCACATGAAAGCCAAGACAAAAGCTTTTGTTGCCTCTGCTGAAAGTTGGCTTATTATATAGAGTTTAGTAATTTTCTTAGTCAATTAAAGTGAGACTACTGTGACCCCTAGGGGGTCTCATCATAAAGATGCAATTCAGGATAATGTCTCACTGTTGGATTTCCACTTGTTCTGCTGACTTTTTGGCTGTGTGGAACAGCTACTGATGTAGGTACCTTCATTTTTCTCATGTCATGTTACACATCTATCCTAAATCATGCGTTATTGTTTGCTTGCATTTATTTAAAATCTTGCCTGAATGTGAATTTTGCCTACTGCTGGTACTACCAGCATTAGACTAGAAGGATGTCAGGGTTGCTCAGTTTATTGCAAGACATCTACTGCTAGATCTGTGATCTTTACAAACAAAACAAAAACAACACCCCCAACCCCAATAAAAACAAACAACAAAACAAACTAAACTACACACACACACACCCCAAAAAAGGCCAATTTCCCCCTCAAACAAATAAAGCCCTACTGTTGTGTGCATCTCTCTGTATTATTTGTGAATATTCAGATATTTCATGCTTCATCCACTTACATATGGAAAGTTTTGGAGTAAATGTACTCGCACAACAAACCTGACATGTTTTCCTCTTTCTACCACTACAAGTTAGGGAATCCTTAAGCAAAAAGTAGTAATAACTTTGGCAAAATTTGTAGTGGGAACAATCCAGTATATACTACATAATTGGTTGGGTATCTGAAGACCATGCTTAATTCATTACTGTAATGTATTACCTTAAGATAAATATTTATCACACTGGTTGCTAAATAGCAGATCATAGACTTAGCTCAGATAATCATTACACTGTGTGGTCACTATATGATCACTGCCATATTTTTTAACATACTGCACTGTGCTTCATAGCTCAATATAGCAGAAAGTGCTGATTCATTTAGGATTGAAGTTGACAATCACATCTCTGTACTGCACAGGAATGATTACTAAGTACAGTCCCTTATTGCTGGCCAGAATACCTAGGACTAAGCCACTTTATTGTGAACATTGTAAAAAGTAATATCTTAAGGAAGTAAATCAGTGGATAGCAAACTCGACATGTTGAATTTGAAATACAGATGTAATCTGTAAAATTATACAACAGGAAAAACATTTGAGTGCAAAATGTTGTAACACTTCAGAAAGTAGATGGCTGGCCTACCTCTCAGTAGAATATTTCATAAGTTTCTGAATTTCTCATGTCTTCAAAGAGCTAGACTAAAATGTTCCCCTGGTAAAATCATCTGTCTGTACAATATTAAAAACACTTGGAAAAAAATTTGCAAAAGCTGAGTGGCTGTCAAGAAATACCTGCAGTTCTTTTATTTCCTCAAAGAACTGAATTCTGCAGGGCTTCAAATCTTTATAGGCCCTTGTCAGATCTGAGAGGGACAAACATGTTTAGCTCGCTAACGTGAGCTACACTGCGTATGAAGGTGGTATGTGGTATTCTGTTACCTTGTCAACCTGAAGTGATAAAATGCATGCTGGATTGCACACACAGAGGTGCTGTCTGTTCCCTTTGTGAAAGTCAGTTCTTCATGGGTTGAGGAGAGAGGCAAGGACACTTAACCAAGGATTACCAGGGAAATGTATTATTTTATATTATAGATATATGTCCATAGGGGTGTCCCATTCTAGTTCATGAGGGACACTGATACAGAGGAAACCAGGATTTATATGTTACAGTACAGTGGTGTAGACTCATTAAATTACTTCTGTGAAGGGACAGGCTACTCAGTTACTGAGCATAAAGTATAAGAACTGGACAACTAACAAAAGAATTTTGGAGTGCACTGGGCTTGAGGTGACTTCAACTCGCATATTCCTTCCCAGCACTGTGATGGTGAGCATATTCCAGCCATGGGTAACAGGAACCACCCTGGTATTGTTACTGATACAAAATATACCAAAGCCACAATACAAATTATTGTGCAGTTGTTATATTTTGCGGTTCAATGTGCTAAATCAGAAATCTCATGTACCATCAACTATCTTCAAATAGGTAAATTTTATACTAAATATTATATCCTCCATAGATGGAATATGTAAAAGAACATGGTTGGAGTATTGGTCTCTTGGCACTCACTGTTAACAAAACAAGGTTATCAGGAGAATGTAGTTTCTTTCCACAAAATGCATGCTCTCCTTTAACCACAAACGATGTACCTTTATGTAAGGGTTTTACTGTTGAGTTCCTGTGGCTTGGCTTAAGTAAGAAAGGATGGTTGGGCGCTTTTTTAAGAAATGAGTCACTAGGAGTCTTCATAAATAGGTATACTTGCTGAATACCTTAGAGGGTTTTTTGTTTGGTTGGTTGTGCCTGTAGTCTGTAAAAAAAGAAAAACAACAGAGGAGCTATGTCTCTGAGTGGAATATACCTGAGCCTGTTCAGATGTTAGAAGCAGCATAACCTTGTTAACAAGTTACACCAATCTGTCACTATTTGGCTATGATACAAGGTATGAATTGTCAGTGTACAGCAATATATTTTATCATATTTGAGCTTGTTCAGTGTTTTTGCAAAATGCTGCAGAGGGCCATGTTGGCTGGGACTTATCATGTGACTTGCCAGAGATACCAGAGGAGACCTGTAGTGCAGGAGAAATCCAAATGCAGGTCCTTCTAGCCCTAAGCTCTCTTTTCTTCTTCTACCAAACATTCTGCTGTCATTTAATAAACAGTAATTTGAGGTGCAACCACTTTTTCTTTGCAGAGCATTTTCATGAAAGAAACAGTTTTCTGATGGGAATAACTAATGATGGCAATTTGGAGACAGTTATGTAATTGCTTTTTTAGAAATATTTTCACATTTTTTTTTCTGAGCATACAATTACTATTGGCATATTTTCTTCTTAACAAGTAATTCTTCAAGACATTGCCTAACCAATTAGACAACCAGTTACACATCTATTGAGAACAATAACAGTGTAAGTAATGGAAACCACCAGCTATGATGCTGAAAATGGACTGCTAACTGTTCTGTACTGCTCCTTCAAAATTGCTCAAGGTGGTAGAATGGATGTCTTTTTCCTTGCTAACAGAAGGACAAAATTATTCGGTTTATTATTATTCTTTTCTAAGCATAGCTGGTGAGCATTCTTGTTTAGGAACATAATGGTTTAGAAACATTATTGTGGTATTGCAACCACCTACTGTGTACCTCTCCACCTGTTTTATTTCGCTCTAACAATTTTTTCCTGGTTTATGTGGAAACTTTTCTTATTTTTAAGTTTTAGTCTAATGCAAAGGGTAAATTGGATATAGCATTTCTTGCCATAATACCAAGTAAAGACAGAAAGTTTGCCTGGTGATGTCAAACTGGAATTTTGTCCTTAAATATTCTAAAAAATTGGGTGCCTGCTTGCTTAGCTCCTGTTCACACTCACATATATGGGGATGTTACATGAACAGACAGAGGAGAGTCCATCTGTGCAACTGCTGATGCAGTGGTTAGTCCACTAGCAGTAGTTGTCAACACCACTTTGCCAGAAGAAAGACAACCAGCTGGAGAGATTCAGAACCCTAAATTCATGGTGTTGTAAGGAGGTTCGGCTAGTCTGTGGGAGCTCCTTTTTACAAATGACCACATCTTAAACCCTCTCTATGACCCTTTACAATTCATCCTTATTTGAATGAGGAGCTGGACTGGAGGTCCTCCAGAGGGCCTTTTCAGCTGGCACTTTTTTTAAACTTCTGTGATTTCTAAATGCATGTGTAAGCATAAATTACTTGGAGATTTTACAAGTAAAGCGTAAGTAAATTTCTGGACTGAAAGAGTTTACAGGTGGAGAAAACACCTACGATACCTTCTGTGAGACAATGCGGAGGGGATTTGCTGATGAGGGGCAAGTTCGATAGTGGTTTCTGTCAGAAAGGCACTTGATAAAATAATTACAGATGTGGAGCACGAAAATATTTGAAGGAGGATTTAAATAGATAGTGTAGGTACAAGACAACTTTTCTAAGTATGGCAGTAATTTCACCACACATTAGAGTAGCTATCTAAAGTGTTAGAAGACCAAGTTAGTTTTCTGGACTCCCTCTTCAATCAGTGGACTGATAATATTTTTAGAGGACAACTTGTCCTGTGTTAAAACAGGGGTAAGTTGGGACAGTCACTGTTAATAAGATTTGTTAGTATTACAATATTTTCAATTACAATTTTTTTCCTTAACTATGATATCCATGCCAAGTTTTGCATTTAATTTAAAATACTTAATATAAAATGTTAACCTGATTTCAGTTTAAATGCATTTAAGAGTCCCATTAATCTAAGTTGTTTCTACAACTAATTTTTTAATGATGGATTTAAAGCTGCAAACCTTTTCAAGAACTCTATTAAAAAATGTGTAACACTTCTTAGTTTTCCCCCTTACTCAGGTAATATTTGGAATAGACAAGAAATTAACATACACTAGTATATTATGTAAAGTGAATAACAGAATGGTTGAGATTGGAAGGGACCTCTAGAGGTCATCTGGTCTAACCCCTCTGCTCACCCAGAGCCACCTAGAACCAGTTGTCCGGGGCTGTGTGTTCACAACTTTTGAGTATCTCCAAGGAGGGAGACTCCACAGCCTCCTTGGGCAACCTGTGCCAGTGCTCAGTTGTTTTCACAGTCAGAAACAGTTTCCTGATATTCAGAGGGACCCTCCCATATTTTGGTTTGTGCTCATTGCCTCTGGTCCTGTCACTGGACACCAGTGAAAAGAGTCTGCCTCCATCCTCTTTGCACTCTCCCTCCTGTTCTTTTATATGCGTTAATAAAATTCCCCCTGAGCTTTCTCTTCTCCAGGCTGAATAGTCCCAGCTCTCTCAGGCTTTCCTCAGAAGAGAGATGCATCAGTCCCTTCATCATCTTTGTGGCCTTTCACTGGACTCCAGTATCTCCATGTCTCTCTTGTACTGTGAAGCCCAGAACTAGGCACAGTACTCCCAGTTGTGTCCTCACTAATGCAGGGTAGATGGGGAGGGATACTACCAATATTTAGGATGAAAGTAATATTTTCTATGAAAAATGAGTTAAGGCTGCAAAACTTCTGCATTCCAGTGAAACCATTACTTTTCATGTTTTCCTGGTCAGATGGTGACTAGGGGAGCAACCTTGCTTGTGTGAGAACCAGTGTCAGTTCATTGTGATTGTTGATTCAGAAAAGTGGCTTTTACCTGGCACCTGAATCTGATAATGTGTGGTTAATCAATATCCTATCCCTCCCCAGTTCTTAGAGCAGAAATGTTTGTTGTGGGCTAAAAATATTCTCCAAAAAGTTTGGTTGGTTGGTTTTGGTTTATAGTTCTTATTATATGAACTATGGAAGATTTAACTTTTTTTTTTCCAGTGACCTCAACAATGGTGAGAAAGGAACTGAAGCTAAACTTGAACCATCAAGCACCGACTCCTCTTTCTTCTAAAACCATCTCTTGTTTGCTTTATGAGCATGTCAGTTCTACTGAAGTGCAAGAAGCTGATCAAAGTTAGATAGTGCCAGAGGAATGGATAGATCTCTTGGTCTATTTGGCTGTTTCTCTCAAAACTCTCTTTTACTTTGGACTATTCAGTGGGAATGATAAGGGACTGGTACCAAGATAGCTATATTCATAATACTATTTAATACCAAGATCACCTAGGGAAACGCATCAGAAATCTGGGTACAGATAGAGCAAAACTAGCAGCAATGGGAGAGAAGTAATTATGTCAGGATTGCTAATTTGGGAGGTCAGAGAATACTGGATAGAAGTATGGGCATGAAAATATGGATAGTGGGGAAGATAAAAAGGGTGTGTTTTACATAAGCAAGCTGCTGGTCACTGTGCTTTTCTGGATGACCCCTATGCCTGATCACTACAGTCTGCCCTATGTGCTTATTAATGTAGTAATTATTCCTAAGTATTTTTCATTTGAGTATGCTCTTTATTTTGGTGTGTAATTATATGCTTGATATGTTAAGCCAGCCTCAGGTTTGAGTAACCAGGGAGTAGCGTATGAGATTGTGATGCCTAGCAGCTGGCTGCACTGTGTTCTGAGTGCTACTGTAAGGATCACACCTGAGATGGGTGTGTTTTTGTTCCGATACTGATCTTCAAGTTGACCTAGCCAGTGAGGAGAGCTCACCGGAACAACGTGAGGTTTGAGATAGTAACTGGGAAAGGGACCTGGCTTCATGGCTCCTTGGTCTGTGGGATTGTGGATAGACTTAAAAGTCCATGCTGGTTTTCTAGGCATCCGTGACTGTGTGTATGCTCTGTTTGCAAGTGTCAGCGTTGATCAAGGAGATGAAGAGGAGGGTCAGGCTGTGTTGCCTGACACGTGTGTGACAATTCCTTGTGATAATGTGACTGTCAGTGAAAGAACTGGTTTTGAACTGTGTTAATCTGTGTTGTTGGTCATGTTATGTATGTGTGTTCGCATCTTTGGAGCATGTGCTTGGCTTTGCTGGCTAGATCTGAAAACACAAACCACAGGAGTTCCATCCCCCAGTCAGGGATGGGAGGAATTACCTGTCTTTCAGGCTCCACCCATCTGCTCTAGCAGCCTGGAAAGGAGACCTCTCCTCTGTCCCAAAGCCTATCAGATCTGTCTACCCACCACAAAGGCCGATAGGATTGCAGTCATTTTGGTTATACATAAAAACTCTTCAGTGGCACTTATCTTCCCTGTTGAAGCCAGATATAAAAGCAACAGGTCAGTGAACAGAAACTGAATTAAATCAAATTCTACAAATAATCTATTCATTACAAACATCTGAAAGTTAGTTATGTGAATTTTAACTTGATAGTATTGCTTAAATTCAAGTTTTATAGTTTCTAAATGTGTATTTATTCTACTCTGGCTACAAGTATGCAGTAATGTGCTTTCATTAATGGATTAGAAAAGCTGAATGTGTTAACTTTGCTGAATATATAATGTAGCTGTATTTTTTACATTTACATGTTAAAAAAAGTATTTTCCCTTTTCAGTATGAATTATATGCCACTTGAAGAAAATTGTACTATTATAAAATATTATTTAAAAGCCTAAAATATTCAGATTTAATTCATTTGTTAAGTAAAATGTGTAATTTGTTTTCATTCAAAATTGAGACATTTTGACTTGCACAGATTCTTGTAACACATCTGATGATTAACTTGTGACTAAAAAGACTAATAATGGACAAATTATTAAATCTACAAAGTAATGAGTACTGAGCATTAAAACAGGTGCTTTATGGATACTACACCATATGCTTTGAATGGGACTTTGTGAATTCCTATGAATTTCTCCTGGTATTAAAAGGTAAACGGTCTCTCATCTGTAACTCTCTGACATGTACAGATAACAGATGGCTTGGAAGGCCTTACAGGTTCTTCACAAAGAAGTGTTCAAAATGAAGCATATCATCTATTATTTTCCTGTGGCCTTTTTAGCACTTTCTGACTAAACAGAAAAGTGATGTATTACAGGGCAGTTGCCCACACTGTGACATTTCAGATGTGATTATCAAAATGAAGCACACTGGTTGTTGAGTTTTTTTAAAATGAATGTGACAAGGGTTAGCATTTCACAAGTGCACACTCTGTAATCTCAATACTGCAGTAACTCATTGGCTTGTCTGCGTGCCACAGTGGGAGTTCTTACAAATCCATGGCACAAATTTTGAACTTCTTAAGCTATACAAATCTACAGGCTGCTATTGGGCAATTTTCTCAGATTATTCTTAGGAAGTATCTTTTAAAGGCAGCATACTTAGCAGAGTGAAGCTTTCATACAAGATGAAGTTCAGCCATCTAGTGTCCCTCTGCAGCTTCTCTCTTTGTTAAGGACATCTTTTAGCTATGCAAACTTTTAATTGAAAGCTGAATGACTTTTCTTAGAATCACAGAATAGAATCAAAATCACTAAGGTTGGAAAAGGTCTCCAAGATCATAAAGTCCAACCTTCTACCCAGTACCTCCATGAACACTAGACGATGTCCCAAAGTGCCTCGTCTACACATTTTTTGAACACCTCCAGGGACAGTGACTGTACCACCTCCCTGGGCAGCCTGTTCCAGGGCTTAACTACTCTTTCAAAAGCTAAATTCTTCCTAATATCTATTCTGAACTTTCCCTGGTGTAACCTGCGGCCATTTCCTCTTGTCCTGTTGTTAGTTAATAGAGAAAAGAGTCCAACACCAGCCTCACTACAGCCTCCTTTCTGGTGGCTGTAGAGAGCCATGAGGTCTCCTTTCGGCTTCCTCTTCTTCAGGCTAAACAACCCCAGCTCCCTCAGCCTCTCCTTGTAAGACGTGTTGTCCCGTCCCCTCACCAGCTTCATTGCGCTCCTCTGTACCTGCTCCAGCACCTCAGTGTCTTTCTTGTACTGTGGTGCCAAGAACTGAACACAGTACTTGAGGTGCGGCCTCGCCGGTGCATTGACGAGATCACTGCCCTACTCCTTCTGGCCAAGCTATTTCTGATGCAGACCAGGATGCTGTTGGCCGCCTTGGCCACCTGGGCACACTGCTGGCTCATATTCAGCCTGGTGCTGACCAGCACCCCCAGGTCCTTTTCTGCCTGGCAGCTTCCCAGCCACTTATCCCCAAGCCTGTAGTGTTCCCTGGGGTTGTTGTGACCAAAATACAGAACTTGGCGCTTATTAAACCTTGTGACATCTGTAGACTTACAGAAACTGCACTCAATCCCCTCCTCAAAATCATTGATAAAGATGTTAAACAGGACCAGCCCCAAAACTTAGCCCTGGGGAACAGTACTTGAGACCAGTCACCAACTGGATTTAACTCCATTTATCACAATTTTCTGGGCTTGGATATTCAGCCAGTTTTCAACCCAGGGAAGAGTATACCTGTCTAAGCCATGAGCTGGCAGCTTCTCCAGCAGAATGCTGTGGGGGACTGTGTCAAATGTTTTACTGAAGTCCAGGTAGACAACATCCACAGGTTTGGGGTTTTTTTCCCCATCTACTAAGAGGATGACCTGGGCACAGATGATCTCATTGGTCTCTTTTTGTTATTAATGTATTTGTAAAAACACTTCTAATTATCTTGTACAGCAGTGGCCGGACTGAGTTCTGGCTGGGCTTTTGTCTTAGTAATGTTCTTTCTACACGACCTCATTAAATCCCTGTAGTCTTCTTGAGTAGCTTGCCCCTTCTTCCCAAGGTGTTAAACTCTTTTCTTAAGTCCCAGCAAAAGCTCTGTTTTCAGCCAGGCTGGTCATTTTCCTTTCCAGTTTGTCTTGCAGCACTAGGGCACAGCCTGCTTATGTGCCTCAAACTGTTCCTTCTTGAAAAATGTCCAGCTTTCCTGGACAGTTTCTCCTTTTAACAGTCACTGTTTGCATGTTGGTCAGACACAGCAACACAGCAAAGGGAATTGTGTTGAATATCAAAAGACACTGGAGAGACCAGAAAGTAGTAAGATCACTGAAAATCAGCCAGACTGGTACACTAGGAAGTAGAAAAAGTCACTAGTTTTGAGCATTGCTCATAAGAAACATCCATTACTGTCATTTCCCATCAATTTAATCTTTCTTGAGAGAAGATAAAAACTACAGGGAGAGAAAATTCCTTGCTTCTGAGATTGTTCCTCTGTCTGGATGTATATTAGGATCTGACTGCAGGTTATACAAACACCCTTAATGGATGTATCATGCATCAGTAATAGAAAATAAAAGGAGTATTTTGTATGCTTATACAAGTTAGCTGCTTACAAACCAGGGACCGTCTATACATATTCTTGCATAGCATCAGTGTGAATCATGTATTGACCTCCATGCAGAGACCTGTATCCCTATAAGGTTCTGTAAATGGCAGAAGCATCAAGTCTACAACTCTGAAAGGTTTTCTTTGCAAACTCTGTATGTTGTTTGGCCTTCCCAAATAACTATTTTACAGCTACTTTGTATCAGAGGCATGAGGGGGTTTCAGGGATATGACCAGTGAAATTCTGTGCAGATTTTCACTATTTTGGTTTACATCTCTTTATAATCCTTTTATATACATCTTTTTTATTATTATATATTGCTTAAACTTACTCAGTTTGAGGTTTTCTGCATTCTTTAGGGAAGATGAACTCTATTCTCTTTAAGTAAAGGAAGTTTTTTCAGGCATATTATGGGATGGAAATTTGTGCGTGTTTTAGTTAAATGGATGGGTTAGAGCACATAGGTGATGGAACTAACAAAAACTACCAACAATCAGTGTGTTAGTCACCTATTGGCTCTTTAAATCTTTTGTTTGTCTCTATTTGCTTCTTATTGGATGAAGGCTTTTGCACTGCACTAACAATTTTTTAACGTTTTATGAAATTAGTTTTGTCGGCAGAGTAGCTTATTCTTAGAAGAGAATGAATTGATGCTAATTTCTTAGGTCAAACTGAGTAGCCTTTATGTTTTATGCTTTGATTAATATATAAAAGCACATAAGTAATTCCACCATTTTAAGCTAGATAAGAGTCAAGACCTATATAAAGGCTCTCCACTGCTTCAGGATTATTCCATGGTAAAAACTGATTTCAAATGTCTTCTGCTGTTTGGGCTATTTAATTCTAGGAGTAAACCAAACTCTGATATCTAAAGGTCAGAGAAACAGATTTTGTTATTATTAAATTAACTGTAGAAATGTAATGCCATAGGTTTATATTTAAATGGGAATATCTCCCTCCCCCCCAAGTGGTGTATAACATCCATAAATAATACATGAAAAGACCACAGCAGAACTATTCAAAGTCACATGAAAACATGATCGTAAAACATAAAGGAGGGGAAACTGCTGGTCCGAGTTCTCTGTGAATATTCAGCTCTATTGTAAGTAACAGACAGTTTCCTATTAATGCTGCAATCCAACACTGGTTTTATGGGGACACTAAGATTTCTGATAATGATTTAGATAAACTGATCTGTGACATCCTGGCCACACCCAAACCCAACATTTGAGGAAGATGTTGATCTGCGTAAAATAAGGGTAGGATAAGATAAATTGGTCATGTGCCCTTCCTTACCTTGTAGGAATAGCTAAGGCACCTACTCCATTTACTGTTTTTGAACAGCCTGAGGAAATAACATCTTTAACCATATATTTTATTCTTGATGCACCATGTACTCTACAGCTACTTTGACAGTAAAATTATAGTTCTGCTTAGATGATGAAGTCTTATGGAAATAGCTATTTTTTTTCAACTCTTCAATAGAAATGTTACTTCTGGAAATGGAATTATGGAGGGTGTATATGCTGTTGAAAGATTTGAAAGGATTTGAGACTTTTACTGGGAGAGAGAGGGGCATTAAGGGCTCTTTCCTGCCCCACCTCCTTTTCTCCTACCATAATACTTTCAATTCATTATAACCCAAACTGCCATGAAATGTCTTTTTTAAAACCAGTACTTTAAAAGGAATGTCTGGGGGGTTGTTTGTGGTTCTTTTTAAGAAACGTGTTGTGGTAAAGGATTCAAAATTCTGCAGCATTTAGAAAAAATCTTTACCAACCGTAGTATTTAGATATAATAGCATAATGTATTAAGTCTACTAAAATGTAATAAGATTCTGCAGTGCACACATAAAAATCCAAATTCTGATACCTCTAATTTTTCATACATATCATAATCTATTTCATTTTACAGTTCAACAAACTGAGAACATCCATTCTACCCCACTGTGAGAAACACATTAGCAGCTAGGGAATCCAGAATCAAAACATGCAGTGTTGTAAATTACTGGAGGAGGGTTGTTTGTCCTGCTAACCCATTGATTGTGCACAGTGATGGGTTGGTATAGTGCATTTAAACCCATACATCAGCAAGTACTGTCAAAATGAGTTATTCATTAATAGTAGGCCAGTATCTGCCTTGAATCCTTATTTCATCTGGAATCCTATGGTAAGCAAAATGATTTCCACTGTCACTGTACCATTAAACTGTGGATTTTAGACTGTCGTATTTTCTCTCTGAAAAAATAATTTCTGTAGTAGAAGACAGTCTTTACTTTGCATGTTATAACTGTTCTGCTCCAACATGGATAAAAACCATTAATTTATTGTTGGTTCGTGAGGATTTCTGTACCTCCTGTGTTGATTACCAGTTTCACATTTTGATTTGAATGATGACAGTATGCATGCTATCCACTGATAACTTCTTAGATTATTATTCAGATAGGTGATTTGATTTTTCTAGCATCAGGCTGTGCAGTGTCCCATTGTAGGCACCAGTGTCAACCTAATAATTGGGTACACTTAAATGATTTTATGTACTTTGGCTTCTATTTTTTTTTTTATATTTTCTAGCAATAGAAGATCATGAAATGTATTTATTGCAGGTTTTGGGTTTTTTTCAGTTCTCTTCTTGGGCCTCTTTCACAAACGTCTTTTGGCAAAATCTTTACTGTTGTATGGAAGGGAAAAATAACTAACTGAAAACGTAATGTTACATATCTTTCTGGTTTTTAGAACACCTTCAGAAGAAAATACAGCCACTGTAAGCATCACTACTGTTGTTGCTATTCACTGCATTGCAACAAGGTAAAGGCACCAAGTGACAATAATATATGTGCAGCATATGAATTGGAACTGAGGCACAGATCAGAATTTGCTTTGCAGATTGACATCTAATGGCAGCCATCTACAAAGCAGTATCAAAGCTTACATTATAGTTCAGGGAGTACAAACCCCAAAGTGATTAATTGACCCATAGTTGAGTAGCTCCCTAAACTATGATACCCCTGCTTGCTCACATGACTTGATAATAATGGCAGCTTTAACACGCCTGCTAGATTAGTGAATTGTAATTAATTTTATCCATGGTTTATAATGAGAGGATTAAAGCCTTACTCTGAATTCACCTGACAGCTGGTGCCTCCAGTTATGTCAGAGTGTGTTTTTGTTTGGTGGGTTGTGGCGTTGTTTTGTTTTGTTGGTTTGTTGGGTTTTTTGTGGTTGGGTTTTGCCAGAGGAGGAAAGGGAGAGGAGTAAAGGAGAAAACTCATGCCGAAGGGGAGAGACAGACTGGAGGACCATGTGGCAAGATGAATAAACAAAACCCTCTGAAAGGTAAAAAAAAAAAAAAAATCCAGTGCCCTGATGGCATTTCCCTTCATCTTGTGCAAAATAAAAGTCTCAGGGGACAACCTGCACTGCAGAAATCAGAGAAATTATAGTAAAGGCTTAGAAAGTGAGATAGAATTTGAACTAGTATAAATGTCAGGTTTTTAAAAAAATACTGTTTGTTTTGTCCTGCCCTTATTCCTTTATTATGTGGAACTCCGTTACTGTAATTCTCTTGCATCATTCAGTGAAATGATCCTTTGTAGCAGGAACTGAAAAATGCACATTAGAGAAATGAACATGCAAGCAGGTTACTTTATGCAATTAATTATTCAAGGGAATGTGAGGCAGAAAACCCAGCCTAGCAAAACAATCAGGTAGATGAGCCATTTATTTCCTGGGAGAAGAAGGCTTAAAGTTTTGCTCGAAGCAAGTTAAGCAGCTCTTCTCACAGAATCAAAGAGTAAGAAATGTTATGCCTTTTGCTAAGAAGTCTCTGAATAAAAAAACCCAGAATTTAATGCATGGAAGCTAGTGTGCATCATAGAGTGGTTTATTATATGCTTCTTTATTGCAGTAAATTAGTATTAAAATATGAATGGGGTAGAGGGAAGAGGAGCTGAAGTGTAGATGTGACCTGTCATTTTCATCTCTGCAAGAAGGCAAATGTTTTCTGTAATGCTTTCACTCTCATTAGAAAACACAACTTTAAGTGAATACATTCATAAACATGTGTATGATTTTTTTTTTTCTGGTGAAACTGTTGATAAATGATTGAAGCTGTGTGCTTTGGAGGGAGAGTGATAAACACTAGTAGCAGAGAATACAAATGCCTACCGATACAATTGCATGCTCCTTCCCACGCTGCAAGACCATCCCCTGCTGAGGTGCTGTCAGTGGGTTGCTGACAGTGTTCTCGTTTCCCCTCAATATGCAGAAGCACAAGTCTGTTGCCAGCACAGCTTCCAGAGAAGATCAGTACCCAAAATTACCCCCTTCCTTTTGTTTTTGATAGACAACTGAACATGGGTTCAGCTTTCTCTTTACTCCTAGAGTTCAGCATTTTTGTATGAATGGTTTTCTCCCCTGGTTAAGGCTTTGAAAAAATCCTTTAAACTGTGGATTAGAGTTTCCTGCCTTTGCTATAGAAAGCTAGCAGAATTTAAGTCCGGAGGGCATGCAAACTTCACATGTAATGTATTAAGATGAAAGAAGGAAAAAAGCTTCTGGATGACATTATGAGGGAAACTGGTCTCTTGACCCTAATGCTGGCTTAAATCAGGAAAGATTTAATGTTATGGGACAGCTGTATCAAGTTACTAGTATTGCTTTATTTCAAAGGATTGAAACTTATTCCTATTAGGATCATAGAATCATTTAGGTTGGAAAAGACCTTTAAATTCATCAGGTCTAACCAGTAACCCAGAACTTCCAAATCCACCACTAAACCAGGTGCCTCAGCACCACATCTACACTACTTTTAAATACTTCCAGAGATGCTGACTCCACCACTTCCCTGGGCAGCCTGTTCCAGGGTTTGACAGCCCTTTCAGGGAAGAAGCTTTTCCTAATGTTCATAATTCATATCACAACATGTCCATAATCATGTCACAGCTACCATGAGGATGGTTCAGCTGCAGACATGATCCTTCTCAAATGGATAATCTGTAGACTTCATTAGAACAATCATATTACTTTACAAATGTCTTTCAGCCATGATGTTATAGAATATCAAGTGCATGCAGAAAAGAAGAAAAATGATGACATAATAGTTGGAATCTTCTGAAGTTAAATGAAAGGATGGACAAATCGAGGTTAATTCCTGTGAGAGTAGTCTCTGGCCTTAAGCTTGAAAATGGCTAATAGTTTCTTATTTCAAAGGAATTAAAAAGTGAGGAAGAGATGAAAAGGTCAAGATTAACCCTTGGTTAAACTTGTTCCATCTTACTGGGATCCTGTAAGTGAAAATTTGTAGCAGATCCCAATTTTCATTGTAACGCTGGAGCTGTATTGAGTAGCTCCTTGCAGTTTAATAGCTGACCTGACATTGGGCCAACAGCTGCAGCAGAATATTTTGTCACTGTGTATTTTCTGATCATCTCTTGTGAATGTTTTAATAAATTTGAATTGAATTCTATATATAAAGCCACAATTGGAAGAGAAAAATGAGAAAAGTGCTTGAAGACTTACCCTACTGTATCCGATCAGAGTTTTCAGCAGCCTTAACAGTGCAATCTCCTGTTTCGTACTGTGATCAACATTCCAACTCAGGGAGGGAACATGAGAAAAGGACATGCCTTTCAGCAGTTGGGAAGCTGGGGATTTCTAAATGGGAGACTGTCCGATTCCATCTTATCATTAGGTGGCAATTTTTTCAATGTATTTTTTACCAACTACAGGAGTTTCTCCTTTAGCTTGCTTGGTAGGTAGGGTATCTGCCATGTTCATTGACAAATACCTGAAGTGCCTGCAAATCTGAGGATCATACTGGCTTCAGCTGGGGTTTTGGGTTGTAAAGTGATTGATCCTTCCCTTCAGTTGCCACTAGTAAGAAATCTCAGTCACAGTCTCATGTGAAAACTCCCTTTTTTTTCCCCCCTCTTTCTTCTCCCCACCATGCACCAGTAAAATACATGGCTCAGCTATCCCTGGCTAACAAGTAAAATTAAGTAAGTGGCTGCCACTTAAATGATTTTATAAATGATTGCCTACCACTGTAATAAGTAATTATCACATTTGCACTTTAATGCAATTAATTATAGATGTCAACTTAAACAAGTTCATTTCCATAGCTATGAGTTAGGAAGCAGCAGTGGTTAGAAGGGCAGGTGTGACAGGTCCTTCTCCTATGATTACAGATGGAATATGTGGATTTGAATACATGGGTTATACTCGCCTCTCTTCTCCTGAAACAGCTTTCCTCTTAAAAAAAAATCCTCTTAAAACATCTAGAGGCACTGAATATAAAACACTCAGTGCTGACAGTGTTCACACCTCACTTAAAGTGTTTGCAAATACTCTTCTTTTTTTATTTCTCCTTCTTCTATCAAAATCAGAAGTCTAAATGTACTGTGTGAAGAGACTAGCCCTGGCTAGCTGGTTTGGGAAAGTAAGCTTAATGATTGCAGTCACTGGGAGATTGGACTATTGTGGAGTACTTTGCTTTTACTAGTGGAGAAAACCTATAAAATATGACCAGGTGACATGTGAATAGTGGGTGATTTAGATGCCTTCAAATTTGTGACATAATCACACAGGAGGGCATGGCATTGCCGGTGTTCAGGGTATTTAACATCAAATGCTCATAAACCAAGTACAATTTAAATTGCATCCCTAATTACTAAATACATCTCATCAGTTTCTGTCAGTCACAGTAGAAATGTGAAAAGTTGGCAGAGTTAGAGCACTTTGCTGCTCTGTTTACTGAAGGATAATCTTTATGAATTTACCTCCGGAGAGTAAAAGCGTTCTATCTTTTTTCAGTGCTACATCAGCTTCCGTATTCTTCTGCATACAGATACTTTTCCTGACACTTCATTATAAAGTGAACTGCTTTAGAAGTCGCCATCACTTCTCTATGGGTAACAGTGCTGAGTGATTAAATCCTATTGTCTGCACTTTCTATAAAAGTCATTAAAGTGTAAAAGAGCTATCTCTAAATTGAAATTCTGCCTTCAAGGTCATTATCATTTTACCTTTTCTGCCTTGTCTGATGTATACTGGTGTAGACTCTAAGAGCGGAAAAATATACCAAATTTCCAATTAAAAAAACCAAAGCAATACAATCTCTATCAAGTAAGAAAATGGGAAAATACCCATCAGCACATTGGTCTCTGAGCCTTTAGTTTTCTTGTCAATGACCCATAAAGCTATTCACAAAGCCATCCATTATTGTTTCTTCATCATCAGTTTCCTATAGCTGTGGTGGTGAAGATCAGTCTGATTCTGTATCCTTTAGGAGAATAACTCAAAAAACCATAATTTGAAATTGCAGGGAGGCATATGTGCCTTAAGCTCTACTTGTTCACTTGTCCCTTAGACACATTGCTAGTCCCAGATGCTGATTAGAGTGATATCAGTGAGATTGTAATAGTTTTGTTGGGTAATACCTGATTCAGCACTCAAATGGAAACGATCCTGTGCCATTAGCTGGCACCAGCAGCTGGGATTTTTTAGTATTAAATATGGGTTTAATAAAGTAAAGAAAAGTTAAGTATATCAATGCCTTCATGCACATACTCTGTTTCTACAGAAAATTACTGGAGCGTGTTTGAATTGGTCTGAGGGTGAAAAATATCCTTTATCAGTCTAGCAAAGTAATCAGTCAAGGACTCTGGTAGTCTGTGCAGATTGTTCATACCACATCACTAGCTGAATATAACTGGATAAAATATAGAGCCAGTTTGCTCATACCTAAAGCAACAACCTGAGGGAACTCAGTCTTGCAAAACCCTTATCATCTTATCCTAACTCTATAAAATCAAAGAAATGTCATGAGGAGATGATGAATTAGCCAACTGGTCAGGCATTGGATAGGACCCTGAGAAGCTGGGGTTAAATTCATCTTTGACAAAGGAGGGATTCTAAACATTAGATGTCTCCGAAGTAATTGCCCTAAGTACTTCAAGGGGATAGTTCATTTGACCTAAGACATCTACTTCAGATATGATTTGCTACTCTCTACCTGTTAGTTCTAAAGGGTATAGTAGCTTTGAATTTAAAGCATAGTTTTAGGTAGTGGGGCGGGGGGGGAGAGGCAGTGGGGAAGTCCTGCTTGTCTGCTCTCACCAGCATTCTGCAATTCCCCACATTACCTCTCAAACTTTTATTTGTCTTTATTTAGATTTGAAGCTCATCCATGGCAGAGGAGGTTCACTTTCTTTAAAAAGCCTATTGCAATGGGATTACAATCTCTTTTTGGATACTTAAGTCTACTGTAATACAGAATGCAATAAAAGCCCAATCTTTAAATTTAATTTCAAGATTTAGCTTATATATGCACACATTCACACACCTGTATATTTATTTAATTTTATTATTTATTTTTATGTTAATATATTAAT
>JAAGNO010006669.1:0-24938 GCA_033439905.1 Ceryle rudis | reverse complement strand
CAGCACAGGTAGAACTAGAGCACTGAAACCGCATCCACACACAAGGGCAACTTCAGACTCTAAACTTACTAATGCACAGTAGGCTGGAAGAACAAAGGAGTTTGGGTTTAGGTTTTGTGGGTGTTTTTTTAGTGTTTTTGTTTGGTTTTGTTAGTGTTTTGTGTTTTTTGGTGGTGGTTTTGTTTGCTGTTTTGGATTTTGTTTACTTTTAGGCTTTTTATTTTTGTCCTATTAATTTTAGAAGGACAAGGCATCTCTGGCTCCTTTTTAGTACATATTTTTCCAAGGCAAAACCATCACTAACAGTTAACATGTGAAGCCACTGGAGCTGCCAACATCCGGATCTCTTATCAGGTACAGTTTGGAGGGAAAGCATCGGGCAGACATGGGTGAAGGAAGGAACCTTGCGCGCTTCAATGAATATTCATTACATCCTCTAATTTATTATCATGTTTACAGCCAAAACTGCAGAGCAAATTACATTCTACATAAGGTCCCCGAGGGGGTTTTCATTTCCACAGCTTGGACTAGTACCAAAATAAAGCACATTAGAAAGAAATTGCAACAAGAGTCATTAATATTTAATGGACTACTAACAGCAGTGCTCCTCATGACAAAGAGGCAGGGCAGGGGAAGGATGCAAACATTCAGAACTTTGCACTACAAAATCCTTTTCATTAAGCAAACAGAATCCAAACAGGTGTCTTTCTAAAAAAAAAAAAAAAAAACAAAACACAAACAAAAAAACCAAACCACACAAACAAGGAATGCCACACACATACCAAACCAATAAACCAAAACAAAAAACCTGAAGAACAAAAACACAACAAACAACCCAAAACACCCACATCAAAAATCCCCATCTGAAACCCACACACAACAAAACCCTAAAGAACCACCCCCCCAGTATCAAATAGAAATAAGCAGCTAAAATTGGTCCCAGGAGATAAACAGTGCAGAAGAGGAATTTCTGAAAGAGCAGAATTTGAATCTGTGTATGCACAAAGAGAAACTATCAGATGGAGAAACCCCAAAGTAATCAGTGGCTGGTTAAGTGTAAACAAGTTAATGAACATGACAGCTCTGAAATTTCCATTTCCTAGCACAGGAAAAATCTCCAAAGTGCCAACTACAAGGGGATGGAATTAAAACACAGGGAAAAACCAAGTGCCCAGCAGCCAGCAGACCTTTTACAGCACTGACACAAATGGCACAAACTTGTAACATTTTTCTAGTGATTCCAGGAGGATGGCAGAAGCGGCACAGTTGCTGCTAAGGAGATGACAGATAAAGATATTCACACAGGGCTATAATCATGTTCAAAACAGGAAGCAGGTACAGGAGGTCACTTGCCTAATTCAGCATTTTGTACCCTTTCTGCTCATCGAAGCCAGTGTCGAAATCCCCAACCACTATTCCTCCAGCTCTTGGTAAAGCAAGTCATGCAAATACAGTTGCACTTTCAGATTGTAACTACAACTCCAATGCAGCCTCTGAACACTGATAAAGGACTATTGACCATCACCTCCTGGACAATCACCCTTTCTCCAGGAAAACTCCACAGCTTTGCCCCTCTTTCACTATTCCTGCACTGGTCTTTTTAAACAACTTGTTCATTCTGACTGCCTGACCCTGCTCAGACAGACTGGGGCATGCTGGTTTGATTCCTGCTTAATTCAATCTCCCACTCAACATTTCCAAAGTTTAAGGGCTTTGGAGATACTACTGCCTGTTTTGATCCACAGTTTCTTATCTCTTGCCATCTAATTTCTACCTCTCTGCGGAAAGAAGAAGATGGGAGCTGTAGGTCCTTATCCACTTGCTAGACTCTCTGGTCTAGCTAGAGGTCTGCTAGACCTCTCCCTCTGACACCTTCTACAGGAGGAAGGTTCTCCCCTGTAGAGGAGGCATCTGGCTACAAAGACTCATTGCAAGGGTGAAACCTTAGTATCACCTATTTCAGTCTCTCAGAAGCTTCCTCTGTCTGAAAGCCTTCCCAAACCCAGTCAAGTTTCTCAGGGTATCGCACAGATCTCAAGGGGTTAAAGATTGGGAACAGCAGAAAATATTCTAAACTTCACCAGTTTAAACAGCAGTTAATTTGTCCTTAAGCTAAAATATCTTCTAGCATGGCACAGATCACAATTCACATCACATCTTATCTTTTTAATATCTTATCTAGGATGTAGTTTTCCAAACTGTGAGGAAGCTTTCACAGCTGATACAGCTGCGAGCAGAACTACCAAAAGTAGCTACAAAATACATACACACAGGTCACCACAAGTTAAGCAATGTAGGTCCTTGTCTTGTTTTGTCATACATTTTCCCGTTCATACACTAAAACCGTAAGTTGCATGAAAGAGCATTAACCTTTAAGACAGTTATTCCATTAACCTTTGTAGTGAAGGCCCTGGTGCATCATTAGGCTGTTTGGTACTTGAAGTATTCTTCCACATGGAATTTCACCTTACAGGTGTATTTAAACTCTGACCTCTATTAAGTAAAAATAACAGAGTAAATCCCAAAGCAGCACGCTGGGAGGTTGTATTTACATTACAGAAGTGTGCTTGGCTTTAGAAAATAATTACTTTGGGAAGAAAACAACATAAGCAGCAAAACAAAGGTTGTAGCATCACTTAAAGTACCTCAATTTTAGATTTACAAAAACCACTTTGTAGAGTCAGGAGTAAAGTCCTATGAACTCTCATCACCAAGGTACTAACAAACACAACTTTACCAGGTCCCAAAATTGCTGTATTTAGATTTCCACGTTGCTGTGGCCTTGCATTGAACCCCAGCCTTTATTATCAGCTTCAGGGCCATAATGTCCCTTTACTGTGGCCATTGCTGATATGAAACAGTCCCCCAGTCAGACCTGTCCTTTTTCACTCAAGTCCCAGAAGTCAGAAGAGCTACTCTTTGACCGGAGGAACCAATGCAGACTGAAGTCTGAAAAGCTGCTAACTCCATAAGAGCAGCAAGAGAAAAAAAACCAGTTTCAAATGCCAAGAAGGGAGTTTCTCTTTAGAAAAGTTGGGGGAAAAAAAAAAATGAGCAAATTTTGCTGAGCGGGAAAGTGTTAGCCCAAGCAGGAAGCAGGCAAGAGGCGGCAGACAAAAATAGTTCATTCCTAGGCAAAAGAGATTAAACTCCCCAGGTTCCATGGGGTTTACAGACCTCAGGCAGTAGGACTGCCTCTGTTCAGCCCCAGTCAGAAAATTTTTCTGCTTGATGGACTTCAAAAAAGCACATGGTATGTATGCAATTAAAAGATATTGGAGACTCAAACCTGTGACTTCGCTGAATCAGCAGCTGGGGAACAGGTGCTCACTGGAGATATTCTCCTGGAAAGGTCCAGGCAGCAGTGGACAAGCAGCACGGGCATCAACATTCAGCTTGTGCTGTCCACACCCAGCCAAAAAAATATAAACAAAGCAGGAAAACGGGAAAATTCAAAGCAGTAGATTAGACCATTCATCTTCAGCCTTTTCTTCTGACTATTAATTTTTGGGGAGGGGAAAGAGCTGGTGGTAACACCCAGCTCCTCAGACAGCCTCAAACACTAGAGACAAAGTAACCAACTTAAACCCTCGGGAACCATCTGTGTGTGAACATGAAGTTGTCACAAAGATATGTCGGACTTGTTAGAAGAGGTGTCAGATGTAGCCGTTTGATCTGATGAGAATTGATTGTTAGAGCAAGTTACAAGAAACACAATAAATAAAATAAACTGGTTTCCCATAAAAAAAATTACCAATGTCACATTCTTACATGATAACTGATCAGCAGTATGTTAACAGATAGAAGAATAACCCCTCAGAGTGAGGGTCTCAGTTGCCATTCGCTTTACATAGTACAGCACACAAGGGATGTTTGTGTACAAGATGCTCACCCAGGAACACCAACATGTTCTTGGGAGAGCTGCGCGAATCTAGGTCAGAGTTCAAAGTGTTTGAGAATAGAAATGAAATGGAGGTCCTTCCCAGCTCCCCACCTGGCTAGGTTTGAAGACCATATGATGGAGCCTCACTGCTGATAGAAAAGGGGACAAACTGTGACAAGGGCTTGATACAAATTCCTGGAGAGCTACCCAGGGAAGGAAAAAGATGTTCAAACCCCAGCAGAGTATGTGTGGAGGACAAACTGTCATTAACATCCAAAATTAATCCTGACAGCAGGGATTATGAAGTGGATTACATGGGAACATAACATAATATTACCAGGCATCTCCCTCAATCAAACCTCTCTCCTGAACAGAGTGATCAACACTAATTCCATTGCCATGCTATTATATTAGTAGACTCATAAGCTTTCCATTCCCCTGCACCATTTAAATGCACAAAGCTGGTGGCTCCCGGCCATTTGGAACATCAAAGCAATAGGGACAGTTCAGACTTTGCCGAGTGTTGCTAAAGGTCCTAAACATTAAATCTGTTAGAAAAGTCTTAAGTAACAGTATATCCCTCACACACACAGCTGAGAAACCACTGAGTCTTCCCCACAGATGGCAGTGGCAGACACCCCGAGCTAGCAGATCTTTCTGCATCAACATGACAACTACATTATAATCACTATTTTTACAGCACAACATGCTTAAGCAAGCAAAATTATTACAGCCACATCACTCAGTTGGCTAAATCCAAAGCAGAATTTATGCAAACAAGTGTTGCCTAAGAGATTTTACTCCAAATGGAAGTTTTATCATTTTGTCTGGTCACATGCCAGAAGATACTGCAAGATAGATGTAAAAAATATGAAAAGTGTTCTGTAGCTAATATTGTCTAATGACAACTTGAATAAGTACTCAATTTCCAACTGCAAAACATCCATAACTCACAGAAAAATGTTTCACTGCTATTCTTTTGGTTTTAACCATAAGATTACACTTTCAGCTATATTTAAGTATACTACAGAGGCAACATATACCAAGAATTCCCCCCCCCCCAAAGTTGTCTAGACCACAACTAGGAGTAAATAGACTTAGAGACTGGAATTTTTCTTTTATCAACTTTCCTGATTGGTTTGGCTTTAAAGAACACAGTGAAATTTAACAAGTTAATTTTAAGATTGGGGGGTTTTGTGTGTGTTTTTTTGTTTGTTGATGCTTTTTGTTTGGTTTGGGTTTTTTTTTTTAAATAATGTATTTTAAGAAAAAGGAAAGAGACTAACACCAAAAAGTTAATAGGTGTCATACAATACATTTTTGTTTACCGCTTTAACAAACCAGTTTCAAGACACTAGTTGGCCTGCATCTTAAAATCAGTTTAGAATCCAATTCATTTAACTTCATTAGAATGGACAAATAAATTGTCAAAGGTAATTTAGGTAATCAATTTCTGGAAATATCTACTGCTAAAGATGATTCACCATAACCTAAAGTTAGGTGGGTGTGGAAAAAAAAAAGTTTTAAAAATCTAGATAGTACGAATCATTTGACAGAAGTAATCTTTTCCCCATCACTACTATCAGAATAGGAGGAGGGATGGCACTACAGCTTTGGCCAGATGCTAAACTTCAAGCTAAACACATTTAGATGACATAAATCATGCCTCGCACCACAATGATTTCAGTACTGATAGCAGCTTCTGTCTCCAGGTCTTCTGTATCAAAGCCACTATATATCACAGAATCACAGGCTGGTTTGGGTGGGAAGAGACCTTTCAGGGTCATCTGGTCCAACCGCCCTGGCAGAGAGCGGGGACATCTGCAACTAGAGCAGGTTGCTCAGAGCCCTGGTCAACCTCACCTGGAAGGGTTCCAGGGATGGGGCATCGACCACCTCTCTAGGCAACCTGGGCCAGGGTCTTGCCACCCTCACTGTGAAGAATTTATTCGTTCTCTCTAGTCTGAATCTCCCTCTTAGTTTAAAACCACCAGCCCTTGTCCTAAGGCTCTGACTTTTGCTAAAAAGTCTCTCCCCATCTTTCTGACAGACCCCCATTTAAGATACTGAAAGGACAGAAAAAGGTCTCCCCAGAGCCTTCTCTTCCCCAAGACAAGCAACCCCAACTCCCTCAGCCTGGCCTCCCAGCAGAAGGGTTCCAGCCCTCCCATCATGGCTGTGGCCTCCTCTGGCCCCACTCCAACAGGTCCCTGTCTCTCCTGTGCTGAGGACTCCAAGTTTGAAGAGAACCTAAGTGGAGTAAACAGCTTAAGTAACTGGCACTTATTTCAAAGATTTGTTTAACTATCAAGAAAAACGCTGAGAGGGATTAACACATTCTCTCCCATAAATACTTTAAAAAACCCCTTGTGACACAACACCAGCTGTGCTGAACACACCCTGAAATCAGCCCTTTACAGCATAGTTACTACATAACATCACCACCAGCAAGAACCACCTCTGTCACAGCAATTTATCAGCTTCCAGCAGACCCCTCCTTCCCATGACAACAAAACCCAGAACCCAAACTGCTGCCAAGTGCACAAGCACCTGCCTCAGCCAGGCTCTCCAGGGCAGGCTCAGCCTTCTCTCAGGCTGAGCTTCACTTTGCCAAATGGATCCTGACAGCTTGCCAGGGGGAGGGCGTTTACATGCTCCCTTACATGCCGGCTCTTCTCCCCAGATCTACAAAACCTGAAGCCAGGCTAAGGTCTCCAGCTGCTCATACCTCTGCTCCTCTCGCCAGAGCTCCAGCACCTGCAGGGCACCTACCATGCCCGTATGACACATTGAATCAGAGACAACTCGGTTTGCGTTACCACAGACAGAAAGACATTCTGGACTCTTTGGCTTCCAACAGATATCAGGCTCTCATTAGGGAAGGGAAAGAGGGTTATGAGTTATGGGAGTCCTCCACCCGTATTCCCACACAGTCTCATTGCCTTGGAACAAGCTCTCTTGGGAGTTTACACTACCCTTCACCAGCATTTTTAGAGCCCTACAATAGTCAGACATCCTTAAAGCCCTGAAAAAGACTAGGTGGCCCCCAAAGAGAATTCTAAGACAATTCTGCAAGTCCTGTATGCTGTCCAAAACCAAGTTCCTTTCCTTAGATTCCCTTAATTTATTACAAGGGAACTTTTACTGCTTTCTTACTGTTACAGTTCTGAACTTCCCAGCCATTCACTATGTTCTGGGGAACAGAAAGCAAGACTTAATTTTTTTTTTTCCATATTACAGTTTTCATAAGCACCTTTGTATTTTCCCACCAGCAGTATAACACGGGAAAGAAATAGGAGATATTATTCCACAGATGAAGAGGAGCAAGCACAGTACACATCTGCTATTCTGATTTGTGATATTGGTACATCTTCACAGTTCAAAATTTTTAAAGATTCAACAACAACTGTCAGGACACAGATCAGAGAAGATTTTTGTACCACTGTTAATGCTGACCTGCTCGCACTTTCCATGTCACAGAAGAGTGACTTTGCTCGGACTCAGACCTCTGCAGATGATGCTCCAGGAACATTCATAAAAATCAGACTGGTTAGGGTGAGAAGGGACTTTTAGAGCTCATTTAGTCCAAACCCCTCCAAGTAGCAGGGACAGCTGCAACCAGAGCAGGTTGCTCAGAGCCCCGGCCAACCTCACTTGGAATGGTTCCAGGGATGTGGCATCCACCACCTCCTTAGGCAACCTGGGTCAGGGTTTCAACACCAACCCCAGTGTCAAAACTTGCTTCCTTCTCTCATCTGAATCTTCCTCTTTTAGTTTGAAAATGTCATCCCTTCTCCTGTCACAACAGGCCCTGCTAAAAAGACCAGCCCCATCAATTCTCTGCCTGATATCAGGTTGCATTGATAAGGCCAAAAGGGTCCTTCAGAAAGACTTTTCTCAGTTGCTCAAGCATGGACAGGCATAAATATTTATGAGAGTAGAATAGTACATGAAAATGTTGTGGAGCTGTGAGCCTGTAGACAGCTTTTCAAACATCTTACAAGACAAACCATGCCATCTACAATACACTGACATAGGCTAGTCTATGGTTCTTAACTCCACAGGTACAGAAAACTACAAGAACTGGTTATGATTTCAAGTTTTTGCAGCAGAAGTGTCAGAGGAAGTTAATATTACTTACATAAGCATGCACATCCTTACTGGAAGGTTGAAACCACACGTAACTAGAGATTTTGCCCCAGGGCATAAATCATTTGTCTCAGCAGGGTTGAAAGTTGTGCTGCAGCTATCGTTGTGTTCTTTCTATAAATATGCAAGAGCTGGTGCTTGGAAACTATACAAAAGCAGTTCCAATATAACTAGAACAGGGAGGGGGGTTTGGGGTGCGTGGTATATTTTGTTATTTTGTTGTATCCTGAATACCTTGCTAAGGAAGACACCCTTAGCATAGGGGTTTTCAGCCAGAACTTCCCCAAACTCGGCAAAATATTTAAGCTGGAACACAAACAGATTTTATCCATGGATAAAATATGACCATTTCCAATAAGAAAACTTCAAACTATTTAGCTTCCACAAACACAAGATTACACAGGTTTTATTTTTTTAAATCATATATAGGCACTATCTAGAAAGCTTCAAGGTAAAAGAATAAAGTTAATCAAGGTCAAAATTCAACCATACCTTTTTTTATTGTAGAAAAAAAAACCACATAAAATAAAGAACTGGTTTTAGTAACTCCAAAAATAAACCAAATCATTTCAGGCCAAATGAATTTTTTCTCAATATGAAATAATTTAACCTTTGAAAAGTTTAAGGTCATCTTGTGTTTTTAAGGAGAGTTAAAAAACCCAGAATATTTCATGAGGGGAAAGAAAAAGATCACTGATATAAGGTGTTGTGAAAAGTTGAGGGGGCTGGGGGGCACGGTGTTTTAAAGTAACTGTTGAGGAAAACAAGCAGATACCTATATGTACTAAAATGGGATGTTCAACAGCAGCACATCTTTTTGTCATGTTTGCTCTACTTTGAAGACATTGGCCCAGTATTAGCTCAGAAGGAGAAATGTTTTAGTATCATTACCCTCATAACAGAGGCTCCTTGTAAATAAGATAATTCATTCAAAGTTCTCCAAGTGTGCTTTTGCACTCTCTGCTTGGTCTGCCTCCAGCCTCATCCACAGCCACAACAGACTCTTTACTTCCCTATTTTCCCTTTTTACCTATTACCAGCCCCTCACATGTAACCTCAGCACCTTGTCACATTATGTCCATATTAGTATCCCAGTATCTCTGATTCAACAATTCTCCTTCCTATTAGAAAAAAAAATACTAATAGCTCTCATTTGCAAGCCCTCTCCCTGCTGCATAACACCTCCTGCATCACTCAACCCCCTCAGTTTAATAAAGTCTCATGCCAGAGCAACACCACACTGGAAATAGCACAACCATACTACGGCTGTTGGAAGTCCAAGCGTTCTCTCAAAAAAGACTACTCCATTTAATCCCCCTCTCCCTAAACGTCTTGGACTGCCAAGCATGGCATTACTACATAGATACTGCCTCCTTCACTTGCTAGCTCAGCTGGTTTCATGACTTTTTTTCTGGTGCTGATATCTTATCAGAACACAGCAACCACCAGGGATTATCCACCTGCAAATTACATGTAAACTCAGCTCTATTTTCACTCAAATATCAGAAGCAGATAGGCTCAAGGAATTATTCTACCCTTTGACCAGAGTATTAAAGTATACCACCAAACATTTGCCATCTTCAACTCACCTACATAAAGTTAAACTGATGTTAAGGTTCTCCACTATGGTTTAATAGCACCATATCAATGTTAGAAAGATCCAAAACACACATTTAGGGAGAGAAAACAGTCAAAAGGATTTTTCCCTCCAAGTTACAACCATATATTAATTAAGAGGGAAGCAGTCAATTAAAATTGCACAAAAGAAACACTGAAAAACAACAGGGAAAGTGTCGTGAGAGGAAAGGAAACATACAGTGCAACTCAGGCATTGGGAATTTACAGCAAGAGTACAGAACTGAAGAGTCAGATCACTGCTACTTAAATCCAAAACACTACATGACTTGGAAAAAAACACCTTCCATTCACATATAGTACAAGGAACAACATGAAATGATCATTAGGTCAAGCACTTAAGTCATACAAAGACACTGTCAAGGTTGTCTGCTCAACCCTTAACTCACTGCTAGGGCTCATTGTCTTTATTGCTACAGGAGTCAGTAACCTTCAGCTTTGGTGCCAAACACTGGGGGACAGCAACATCAGAAGGACCTTCCTGATGTACATCAGCTCATTAGTTTAAGCCCCTCCCTTGCAGAAGGCCTGTACACAGGTTCTGACTGACACATAGCCAGCTTGTGGTGCTCTGACTTCAATCCTGTCATGAAGTGGATGCTTTCCAGAACTGCTAGACTGCATATGCAAGTTACTGGCAATATCCCACACTCCCCATCCACTCTGGAATATCAAATTACCCAGGTACGGTCTGCTTTAGAAATAAATGAATAAATAAAACTGACTCGGCAGCGTCAATGCGCGTGTTGACCACCTCCACTGTAAAACTGCCTTTGTAAGGTTAGTTCTCTATGTTTGTTGCCCACACACACACAGGGGAAAAAAAGTCTCATCAAGTCAACAGTATGACCAGGAAACCTTTTATTAGCTATTTTTTTTTACTACATCTCACTTTTCTATTCTGGATTTCCTTATTACACACCTTAAAGTCCATTATTAACTTTTCTAGAGCATACACAGTGTACACAGCCTTATGGTTTATCAGCAAATGCCACACATTACAGTTTCCCAAATATTTCATTCATCACACCTCACAAAACATAGAATTTTACACTTATACAGAGTTGACCCTCAGAGTTACTGGGGGCCACTAGCATCATCTCTGATTTTATATGTATATAGTCTCTTTCCTCTCCCTTTCCTTCCACTCCTGCTTATTTAAGTCCATCAAAAGGCAGTATCACACATGCTACAGGGTGGTTGAAACTGAAAAACATAAGAGGATCAATGAAAGGGTCCTCAAGCCATACTAAAAAAAAAAAAAAAAAGATTCTCAACATATCTGTTATTATGTGCAAAGAGGCACATGAGAAATAATCTAGGTCAAAGAAAAATGTTATATTGAAGACACAATAGAAAAGGTGGAGAAGAATATGAGCAATAACTTAGGTAGCTGAATCTGAATTTGTATCCCCGGTTGTTCTGAAGCCGGTGTTATTTACAGAAACCAGGAGCAGAGCAGTTGCAGTGCAGTGCCTAGAATAATGCCTGGCCATAATGATATTAAATCCATGTTGTTCTAATTATTCTCAGTGTGTAATCTGGTTCTCTCCTCAGTCTTGCTGTCTAAAAGCAGCTGGGCTTCCTTCATTCCAGCAGAGTAGAGCATGAAGACAGAAGTCACCTTTCATTTCTCTCTCTCATTCACTGGGTCAATGAACAAAAGGATACCATTGGGTACAAAGGAAGGAACAAAGTCACTTTGCCTCCTAAAAGTCTAAAAAACAGGTTCGAAGCATTACCTGCAGCATCGTGTCGCAACGAACACAGCAACAGTGCACAGCAAGAGCTTAGCAAGGAAATAAGACAGCTTGAGTAGCAAATAGAGAAGACTGAAGTCACCAAGGCAGGCAAACTGACACATTAATGGATTTAACAAAATAATCTGTGACAGAGAACTCGTACAGCTTCAAAATAGTTCAATACACAGAAAACAAAACACAGGCTATCAGGATGCCTGTCTCTAATACCTCCCAAGCTTTGATCAGAGCTTCCCCTGTCAGAAATACAAGAAGTGATACATTTTGTGAGGGATTCTCTTCTACCTAGTATCTTATACTTCCATCAATTGTCCAGGGTTTTTTTCAGTCTGGATTTACCTGTACATCTGTCTCACTCATTTTCATTAAAAAAATAATTACTCACTAGTAGCTTTGATCTCTTTATTCTTCTAAATTCAGTAAATACCAGGTATGACCAACTGAAAGACAGAGAAGTATAGAGATGCAGACAGGGGAAGGAAGTGCATGTGCTTACCCTAGGAAATAAGGCTTAAGAGTAATTATAATGGATTCTTTTTTAAAGAGTACTTCAGCCTTGTATCAATGAACATGTGTTTTCACAATCCAACTCTGCCTATGGCCTAGTGGCAAAGGTCCACCAAACCACAAGGAGAAAACAGAGCAATCCATTCCTAGAGGAGTTTTAAAGGCCATTTCCAGCCCAAACCAGTCCATGTTTCTATGGCTAATGTTGGCACACAAGTCAATGCTGTGTGCAGCTGGTTGATGGTGCAACATACATCTGATTTTAACAAAGTCCATCTACGGAACTCCAGTTAGCTAGATCATGAATAGAAAGGGATTTAGTGAAAATACTACGTATAAAGAACCACAAAGAGAACTCCTGACTTAAAAAAAAATGGCTTCCATATATTACTACGTAAGCCACCACCCCAGGCCTGTATGAAGGCTAGGTTCATTTTATCATTACAACTTTCCTCTAAACACTTACACGAGTTTCCTGTTCATTCATTAGTTTGCATTACTTGCCCTTGCCCCCCCGACAATCTATAGATTTACAAATAGAAGGGGCTAGAGGTTTTGACCTTAGCACCTCATCTGGATTTGCATGCTTTCCAACTTTCAGTAATTTCTTTCTCTGAAATTAACTTCTCCATTAATAAAAATATTTGCTGTGAAATGCATTTTTTTTACTGAATTCACTATCTATTCTCTGTATCTGCTACTAATAAACCCCCAATTTATCACTTAATTCTACAGTTTCACTTGGTTCTGACAAAAGAATATCTGGGCTTCATCCCCTCCCTAGAAAACATAAGGAACAGACATTCAATAATTTGTATGTGGTCACGAGCAGGTAAATACGGAATATGAGGATCCATACAGCCTTGCATTCTTGCAACAGCCTGTTGAAGACAACAACAACAACTGTTAGAGCAGTATGGATCTTCTTCTATTTCAATTTGATACAATTATTTAAGCAGCTAAAGTATTTTTGGAGATACTGACTTCAGCTTCCAGACTACTGCAGAGGCCCACACAGGTGCTTATCTTCTCAGGCACCTTTAAAAAAAGCTGGCAGGTTTTAATTCCTATAATATAGGAATTAAATAGAAGTGATGGCATTTCAAGAGGCACAACAGTAAATGTACCCTCTTCAGGTAAGCAGGATACATTTAGTAAGGAATTGCCACTCCCCTGCAAAGAGTAGTTCCCAGCTGGTTGTTCATGGGGCTATCCAGTAAATGAACTTCAAGCACTACTCTAAAACAATAAAAATAAAGTAAACCATGAGTAAATAAAAATTCCTGAGGAATCAAGGTCACCACAAATCCATCTGGTAGTCCACAAATCCAGTCTGGTCCATCAGTTTGTACACTGATCAAGTTAGATGAGGGTTAAGGTGTTAGGGAAAGGATTTCAGGCAGGATGACTTAGCAGCACAGAAAAGTAGTTATCAAACCATACACCTTAAATATGCTAGTCTAGCACCTGGCCTTAATATAAGCGTAATATTTTAAGCAAATCACACAAGACTTGGAAGGATTACTGGTGCCACTTCTCTTCCTGAACCCATCTTTCCCGAGCAACAGCTGGAGCAGAAGTTGACCATGGGAGAGATGCCACTTACACTTCCAGCACTAATAAGATCTGCATGTCATCTGGACAAACACATTAGCCTCACTGACACTAAATGAGTACAATGACCTTCAAATTGCAGCTGCTCAAAGTGTCCCCCCAGATCAGATCGCTGCAGACACCTCCCATCACATAATACCTGACAGTTTCCCTGACCAGAGAGTGTGATTAAAAAACAGTTTTAAAAAACACCACCTTTGTGCTCATCTCACAGTTGGGTTCAGTATTAAAGCAAGTACAATTAAGTAAAAGCACATACAGAGAACATGCAACCATATATGTGCCAGTAAATCCTACAGTTTAGGTCCCAGGTGCATAAAGGTTAAAGAAACATCTTTAAAAACCCCAGACAACTACAGTCCCACATCCTTAAGCTCTGGCGTTGCCTTACAGAACTCATTAATGGACTAAGTTTAAATAACTTATTAAATGTAAATAATATTTGCCTTCATCTGTATTAATCTCTATGATAGTTTTTATTCATCCAATCACACATAGAATATGTTCAACTATTCACTACAGTGGGCAAAACAAAGTGTTCCAAAATCTCAAATGAGTGTATCTGAGATGTATTATAGAAATATATATCGCTGCATCTCACAGGAATCAGTATGCAGCATCTGCTCATTGAATGACACAGCAAACAAGTTTCAGAACACAATCCTGCAGTTGTGATTCGACTGAAGACATCTAGATATAGGTATAAAAATATTAAAAGTTGACAGGATTTACAGCCAGTTCTCTTTAATAAAGCAGTCAATAGAAAAGCATGGGTTTTTTTCTGGCAAGTTTAGGTAAACAAAAATATTGGGTGGATAAAGACTCTGTAACAGAAGCTTTTATGAACAACGCACTACCCACCTAACCTGAAAAATAATTCTCACTACAAAGAATCTGTATCTTAGTAGGAAAACCAAAAAGGAATAAAAGTTTAGTCACAGATAAATAGAGTGGGGGAACAACAGTGAAAGAATTAGCACCCAAACACACACACTGCAAAGCTGAATTAATTACATTTCCCCTAACAAATACCCATGTGAAGCAATACCTTTCAGGATGCTGAACCCCAGTCAGATGTGTACTGCAGTTGTGCACACAAATACACAGTTCATTGGAAACACTAAATTGCTACAGTATAACAGTTCACATAGCTATTGTGAGCATCTCTAATTCACTCACCACCGACGTGCCTACTGTAGTCAGCTAAAATATAGCTGAAGTTAGGAACACAGAAGTGTCATGTGTGATATTACACTCATGAACAGAAACACATCCATGCAGGTTTATGTACCACTGAGCTAGGCAAATGTGCGGTGACAAACTGCACAGCTTGCTTGCTTTTCTATGCGCCTAAGAATTAAAGCAAATTTGAAACTGCATTTTCTGAGCATGTTACGAGAGAGCTAGAATGAACTTCCATTTTCATATTCCTCAAGGCTGTACACGTAAGTTGCCTAGTAGTGGTTTTCTTCACAGAAAACAAAGTAACATGTAGAAAAATCTCGTTTTCCTATTCCATCATATCCCTTTAGTACTCTGATCTTTTATGTTCTCTCTGAATTCCCAGTCCTGCCCAGCTAGGAGTAATACAAAGTGAAAATCCCTTCTAAATAGTCACAGGTAATAGAAAACACTTGACAATTACAGTAGAAAACGTAATATAGCTAGAAAGAATGAGATAAGGTTATAGAATGGCATTTTATGCAGGATGACTAAGGCAGTTTTATTTGATACTGTACATTCATGTTCTTCCCCAGTTTAGGTTTTTCCTTTGGCTGGGTCATACCTGTGTGGTTTAAATCTATTTCTTTAGTACTGAAGTATTGACACTGGCAATATCCATGTATAAGAGCATAAAAGACACACTGTCATCTTTTATTTTTCACAGACATACTGTTAAGCTTTGGAGGGGAACTCCCAAGAAACAGAAAAAAGAGAATATAGCACCCAACTTGTAGCAAAAAGTGGCCTCTGAAAACAAAGTGTATTTTGTCATTATAATGTTTCACATTAATAATGATGTACTAATATTCATAATATCAATACATTCTAAAAAAATAAGATGTAAGTTCCTAAAATATTTCAGAGGAATCTTAATTTGCACATGCCTACTAAGAATATTACATGATCTTTACACTAGTTCTTTGGGCAAGGAAAATATCTCTCGGAGAAAAACTATTGGGGGAGAATCAAAGATGTCAGTTATTTTAATGAAAGTACAGTCTTCTTGCAAATAAAATCCATTCTGATGACTTTTTCTTACAACCGCCTCATGTTTTCCCCTCGGTGTGCTTTGTGCCAAGGGCTAAAACCCAAGTAAGACTAAACAAAACTTGTTCCTGTATGAAGATCTACTATTACAATCAGCAGCCTTAAAGAAGTCTCCCATAATTTTCCATCCCAGCACTGAACTAATTAATTCAGTCCCAGAGAGCCTTACCAGGATAATTAGTTGTTGAACCAAGTGAATTCAGAAGCTTGAGCTACTATTGCTTTTGCAGATCAGGTACTGCAAAAAGAGCAAAGAATTCCGGATTTTCAACATTTTTTAGTGCAACTAACTTTTCTCCAAAGGAGGAAATCAGAGGAGAAAAAAAAACCAAACAACAACAAACCTGCCCTGTGAGACAAATAAGGAGAAAATTCCAAGGACAGAAATGGCTGCAAGCACACGTAACAGCCACCCTACGCATAAGGGAAAGCAACCCTGACAACAGCAAAAAAACCCCATGATATTAAATAACTGGCTGAATGCATTCTGCTAATTCTGGAAAACAAATAGTGTTCTCACATCTCAAGAACACATTGCAGATTTATACAGCTGACAGTCCATTTTCAGTCATTTCAACACCTGTAATGCAGACAGCTAAAATTCAGAGAGTTCCTCAGTGCAGTCACTCAGCGCCCTGAAGACTGCAGCCCTGGCAAACAACTAGAACACACTCCTGGTGTGTGCTAAATTTGTTATATGGAACAACAGAGCACAACATCGCTTTGATTCTGTCGCCTTAAGGCCACTCAGATCACAAAGTAATAGGAGCTGAGTCACTGATGTCTGAAACAGAACTCAAGCTGGAATCTATGCATAGTTTCAGGCTGCAAAAGTAACACATTTCAGGAGTCTTTCTATTCAAGCTATAATCTTCTAAAGAACACTGTAGTTCTAAGACAGTCCAGTATGTTCCCTAGTATGGTATCTGTGTTTTCTTCAGTATTTTTATATACAAGGTGGGCATTTTTGTCAAGTCATGACATGGATCAGTGAAATAACACTTGACAAAAAATTTGTAAATAAAATATGCAATTGTCACCAAAACTATTGATGTCCAAGACATGGCTACTGACCCAGGCTTCAGCTGATCCAGAGCTTTTGATTAGTCTTTAGTCTTTTTAGCAGGGCCTGCTACAACAGGACATGGGGTGATAGTTTTAAACTAAAAGAGGGGAGATTAAGACTAGAGCAGGAAGCAAGTTTTGACACTGTGGGTGCTGAGATCCTGGCCCAGGTTGCCCAGAGAGGTGGTTGATGTCCCATCCCTGGAACCATTGCAGGTGAGGTTGGCTGGGGCTCTGAGCAACCTGCTCTGGTTGCAGCTGTCCCTGCTCCCTGTAGGAGGTTTGAACCAGATGACCTTGAAAGGTCCCTCCCAACCCAAACCAATCTGTGATTCTGTGATTAAAGCAGAGGTGGGCTGCAGAGCTGAAGGTGTTCCATGGTTAAACAAAGAAAATAAGCCCATGGTCTTACATTTCTTACCAAAACCAGCACCCTGTCCAAACAGGATTTCAGATAATGAGTTAATGCCACACTCATCTTTGTAAGGAAATTATAACATTGCTTTCTTCATACACATTTCCTCCCTGAGAATTTTTAATGATAACTAAGTAATATTGGCTCTGAGAGGAAAGTAGCTTCCTAAACCCAATGGCCAACAGCCGCCATGTATTTGAAAGCACAAAAATTGGTGTACCACAGCTTGCTCATAATCCTATCATCATTATAAAATCAGTGCACTTGGGGATAAAGTTTCTCTTTTAGGAAGTGTACTTTCTTCAATCAAATCCTGTTGCAGTCTCTTGTGTTTTAATATCAAAGCTATTTCATCCTCTTGTAGTGCTCTTCTAGATTGCCTTAAAAGCTCACAAAAAAAAAAACCCACCCAACCAACGCACGCCACAACAAACAGAATGGAAAAAAAAACCCAAACAAAAAACAACCCACACAACACAACACATCAATCTTTTGATTTTCTCTAGTTCTCCAGTTTCAGGAAGAATTGGCTTAGTCTTCTTTATTCCATTGGGGGGGGGGCGGGGGAGAAACAACATACTTCTTTCCTACCCATTTTCTTTATTCTCTTTTAGTAGTTGCTAGGAAGAGATTCAGGGAGAAGAAAACATAAGATTCTCAGACTTCCTATATTTCAACAGGAAATAAAATTAACTTTTCCAAGTGTTGCTTTGAAAACTCTACTTTTTCCACTCTTTTCATTAAACAAGCATCATACATGTACTACTTGGCCAAAAGCAGAAGTCAGTACATCTAGATGACATCATCTATATTATTTGTCTTACGTGTAATCTCTTTAGATCTCTTATGAGCTCACAGTTCTTATCTTTATTCTTCCCCATTTAAGAGGCTTAGCACACTTCCCCCATAACAATCTTGACAATGTATGGAAGTCAATGGAAGCTTTTCCTTTAAGACTAGAGAAAAGTCCAGCTTTTTTTATAGCTTTCCAACTTTTTCTCCCTAGTTCCCTCTCTGTTCTTTCACGTCTGAAACAAAGGAAGAAAAAAGACAAACAAAAACTCAAGCAAATGTTTTATACATCCTCTGCTGAAACAGCAATGCCTGGTATATTCTCAATTCCTTTCTTATTAAAAGGTTATTGGCAAAAGCATTTTTTAGATCATTTTGACCACAGCTGTGTACTAAGCAGATACTTTTCAGTGGGCCAATAATAACAAAGCCCAGGACTCTGAAAGAATAGTAGCATTTAATTTAGAACTCATCAATGGCTCTGAGCATTTCAAAGGGCTCATTTTAAAGTTCATTACCTTGCACTTCTCTGCCTGGGATTATCTTTGGAACAATTTCACATAGCTCAACGTGGCAGGGGGTGGGAGGAACACCAAAAAACTCAAACCTAACAGTTTTGTTATTCTTCAAATCTTTGCCACTTCAGATGCCTTTTGTCAGCTATGTTCTTTCCTCTGTTTTTCTCATTCAGAATGAATTTAGGGAAATAACCAGGGAAGAGTTAGGATTTGCTTCCCTGGTGGGGGGGCGGTGGCGTTATGAGAAACTAAAACTTCCGGTTTCAAATCTTTTCCCTAATTTCAAACCTTTAGGAGTGAGAAAATAATTAGAAATAACTCCTAATAAGCATATTCAACAGCATGCTGCACTATATTTTACAGTTCTGAGACAAGATGCTGCCAGCAGCTGGGTTTTGTTTATGGAAAAATGATCAATTCCAAACATTTTGTCTCACAAACAGCTTCTAATGCAATTTGCTTCCCCTAATAAGCCCTTCTATAAAGCATTTGGTGAAGTTTAGTCCAAAGTACAACCCCAAGTTCTGTTTTCTTTAGTGTACTGATTCTGAGAGAAACATCATAATAACGGGCATGCTAAAATATTTTTGACACAAACAACACTGGTTGACTCAGATCGTGCTGAATTAACACAACAGCTTCTTCCCATTCTCCAAAGGTTTACAAAAGGTGATGGTGGTCAGCAAATGTAACAGTGCTAACAACAAAGTGCTAAGCAACAAAGAAGTCACCCTTTGTTTTTCTAGTTTACTTCTACAAGCTTTTCTGACCTTAAGCACACAGATTCAGCTGCACACAGAAGTCATTTTTTAATATTTACAGATGAGGAATCAACATGATAAAAAAGAAAGATTGAAGCAGCAAACAGTAAAAACTGTGACATTTTTACAAAGCTAAGACAGAAGATAGTCTACAATTGTCTACAGAAACTGCAGCCAATACTTTCAACACTAACACCTCGGAAACCTTACAAATCCATGGACTAAAACAACTTGGAGATCCTAACATGGATCATATGAAGACCTGACAAAAACAACCAGCTGATGTATGATGGACAAGATAAATGCCACAGTAGTTCTTGCTCCGGGATTTGGTTTGAGCAACAAGCTCTAAATTTATTCAGCACACTGAAAGAAGAGACAGCCGTCTCAAAGCAATGCCTTGCCAACATCTGGTTAAGATATACAACACCACAGGTGCCATTTTGAGGTTCATGCAGTTTTATTAAACTTGACTGAACCTTCTGAATGTTTTTGCACTTCAGATTTTAAATGCGATGAAAGAGAATCCTATGGAGCAAGCCAGCACCAAGCCTACCTTCAGCTCGCTTAGGTTGATCAGGACACAGCCCTGCCAGCACACTTATACACACACAGTACTGAACTGGGATTAAATTGACCATACACAAGAGTAAATTTCATTCTCAAAGCATCAGAAAGGAAAGAGCAGAAGTGAAGCTTTTTATATTAATCTTGTGATGCCTAGAAGCACGAAAAGAAAATTTCAATACACACTCTGACCTTCGGCAGTTGCAGACACAATTTTAGTTGACAGATGTTAGGCAAACTTTGGTAAGCAATTGTGATTGGTGAAGAAAGGAAAGCACAAAGGTACAGCCACCTCAGCAAGAGGCCACCTGTAAGATCATGGCACAATGTTAAGGTTACGGTCCTTGTTTTGCCTAATTATGGCCAGTAGCTTTCTTCTGCCAAATCACTCTGCAGAAAGCAAAACAAGGACCTGAACCTCCCACACTCTACAGCAAGACCCTAATCCCACATGGAGAGCAAGAAGGCGGCACCAGTATTCCATAGTAAGCTTTGGTTTTGCTCTAAATTTCTTAGATTTTTCTGTTGGTCAGCTCCACACAATACCAGCATTCAGTTACCTACACAAAAGCACAGGTTTGATTCTTTGTTAAGGTACCCGGGTTAGTGTACGCAGGGAAGTAACATGCTGCACATGGGGGTGTGTACTGGAACAATCACATGAAAGTTATAGTACATTATAAAAGAAAAAGAAAAATTGCCTTTAGGGTGACAGGCTATCCTTCAAGGAAAGCCAAATAATTTATGCCTGCGGAGGTACTGTAAGGCTCATATTTTAGCAGACAAAATTCCTCTAGATAATAGCTGAGGCCCTGCAGGAAGGATCTATTAATCCTTTGTATACCTCACTATTGTTTATTGAGCCAAAAGGCAGCAACATAAAACTTTAATGCCATTTTCTCAAGGATTTTTTTCCCACTCAAAAAAGGGGGCTCTACTGATCAGATGAAGCATTTAAAGACTGGAAGAACAGATGGCTGACAGAGTGAATCATTTTTACATCAAGCAAACTTTCACTGTTTGATACAAACTACGTAGAATAACGATGCTCCTTTCAAAGCATCCCACTGGGCAGAAAAGAGTGAAGGATCAGAGGCAATTAAACAAATGAGCTCTCTATCAACATCCAAAAAGTTACGTCTACCCCACCACTAGCCATAAAGGCTCAGCTTGGAAGCATATGTTGCCAAATAGAAAAGGCAGATTTCTGTCACTGAACTGGGTCAAACAGAACAGCACAAGCAAGCAGTCACTGATGGGAGCAACCCACTTGCTTAGATGCCTTAATATCCTCATAGGTGGAAAGGCTAAAGGAGGCCACGCAACTTGCCCAAAACAAAGCAAGTCTCTGTTCTCAGATTAAGTAATGATGGCTTTGCTCCAATTCTCGACACAATTAAAGGTCTGCAAAACACTACAGGATTCACGTTAGGTGCAGAAGTTGCAGTGTTGCCTTTACATCAGCCTTCATGAGTTGGGAGATACCACTTAAGTACTGGAGCTTAAAACTAAAAATATTGTGCAAGATTGTTAATATTCCTCCAAAAGTTATCACCACATGTTTCTCAAAGGCTTCACAGCTGCATCAGTCCTGCCCCTTTGTGTAGAAGAATAAATATTGAGAACACCCCCCACCTGGACATGTTCCTGTGCAACCTGCTCTGGGTGACCCTGCTGAAGCAGCGCTGTCAGACAAGATCTCCAGAGATCCCTTCCAACCCTCACCATTCTGTAAAGATGCTTCTTCTACACAAAAATCTCATTAGTTTTTATATCCATAGCTATTAAAAAAAAAAATCCTATAATCTCATCTCTACCCTGGTCTCTGTTCATTGCTTCTGGAAGCATTGGGAAAGAGCCAGCCATTCACAAATGGCTTCTTTTGGTGAAAGTAAACTGGCATTTTCTTAAAACAAAACATTTTGAGCTCCCAGTCTGCTGCTTTCCAAATTCTCTAAATGCTGCAGGGCCTTTCTACTAGGACACTGATGAGAGACAGCCCTTGGGAAGCTGCCTGCTCTTCAGCAGTTTTAATCGAGATCTGTCTCCATCATAAGAAGTGAGTGAGGGTGGCTGCAAATTTTAGAAACAACCAAGTGAGCCTTTTTTGAATACTTTCCAATTCCCCAGAAATCCATGCTGCAACAGGTATAGAAGAAGCTGCGCTAACAGCGCAATTCATAATAAAGGTAAAAAAAAAAAAAAAAAGGGCAAGCAGTCACCAGAAGACCCCCTCTCTGCCATATGTAAAGACCGACCTGCTGGCTGTTCTGAATATTTAACTATGGAAACCATATTCTTGAAATAAGGAGAAACAGATGTGTTGGCTAGAGCCCTGGATGACTAGAAAGCAGTTTTCTTTACTGGGGTGAGAAATTCACTTCATAATCATTCTGTTCTACTGAGTATCTGGCCTTAGTAACTCTACAGGGGCCAGTGTGCTAGATGGAGATTTTAGAAATAAACACATGCACGTATGTACAAGGTTCTACAAACTCTGCAGTCTCCTAAACAATACAACCACCACCGCAAGCCAAAACCCCCACGCTTACTCCCAAAATTTCAAGTCAGCTAGACCTTCAAAAGCATAATTTTTTTCCCAACACAACACTAGCAGAACATTTATGAAGCAGAGGCTATTTTCCATCAATTTTACGCTCACTATGGTTATTTCTGGTTGTTAAAGGACTAAATATCCTACAACTGTTAGCATTTCTCAGTGGGAAGCAATCCGAGGTTGTCACAAGCCACGGGGAAGCAGCAGAAGAGGAAGCGAGAGCAGGTGACCAGTCCCACATAGATACCCTTCCCACACAGACATACAAATTTACTGTGACAAAGCCAAGGAATCAGGTTTGAACGATTCACTGAGATTGTTTTTCTGCAAGGCAAGTGTCTCTGCGCTATTGTTGCTTCAGCAAAACATGGAAGGGAAACAAAGACAAATAAATGTACAATAACCATTCAGGCAAAATATGCCAGACAGTGACAAATAATTGATTGAATACAAATTGGACAGCTTTGCTTGTTGGCAGGAACTTGAAAGCATTTTTGTCTATAAACTGGCAACCAGGGGCCACATTGTGCGAACACATGGGGGGCTTTCAGGCTGCGTCAGTCGGTGTTAGGGTTTGTTACGCTCACCGCTTCCCTTGATCCCCAGTTTATTTATTTGATCTGTAAAAGAGGATCAAACAGAGCATTGCCAAAGGGAAATTACGCCTGTCTGAGCTCTTAACCTATTGTAAAAATCTCTCCTTCGAAGCCAAGCTATGAATACACATACAGCACTTCCGCAGCCGTGCTGAAAGATTCCTGGTGCATCGTGAAGACAAAAAATGATTCTCAGTTGAGAGGGAAATTGCCAGAGATGTCAGAAGACATGTTGTAGTGACGTAGTGACACAGCCATCAATACAATAATCTGGCAGCAAAATGGTCTGTACCTGAACTACCTAATTCTTTATAATCTTCGTCCTTTCACAACAAGATTTTGGCATTTAAGCACTTCAAAAGCTTTATCTCCATCTTTTCCCTAGCTCCCTTCCCCCAGAGGAAAGCACCTAGACCTTGCAGTCCAGTGAGGACCTTGTTATTAATTATACTACATAGAAGTGATGATCCAGAAAGGTCACCCCAGCCTTTCAGCATGCCCTCTCTCCCAGCTAAGTACTTTTCAGCTACAATTGATTACCTTGTCTTTCAGGTTTTCACGATTCTGTCAAGCAGAATTATTGATATTGCAAGCAGCCACATTCCAGCCCAGTGCAGCCTCCACCCCACGTTCTGTGGGGCTAAATCGCAATAGAGAGTGAAGCCTTCAGAGTGACACCGTGAAAAGGGACGGATGGTATTGGAGAGAAAGAGCACAATAGTTTTCCATGACCCGATGATGTGGCATAACAGAGTACCATCAGAGAGGCCCAACTGGTCACTCACCTAGTTCCTTTTACTAAATGCTTTCAAGCTTTGTTGCTGTGTCACAGCCATTAGAAGAAAATAAAGTGCGGTACTCAAAAGAATTCAGAGTTTCTTTAAGTGTCTTTGGCTCACCCGCTTCAAAAGGAAAGATTACCTCAGGGAAGACACTCGCATGCTGACTTGTGAAGAAAACCACATGTATGCTTTGACATACATGCTCACCTCTTCCAGTGCAACACAGGAACAGCAAGGTCTACTGTCAAATGACTGTAGCTATCCCTGTGTACATGCTACGTATTTTATCAGATCCACATGTAGTAGAGACCAGCACCACACAAAAAAAACTCACTGTTGTGTACTTATCCACTTGCCAGTGACATGAACCTGGGTCACAACAACCCCCTGCAACACTCCAGGCTCAGGGAAGTGTCTGGGAAGTGCCTGCTGGAAAAGGACCTGAGGGTGTGGGTCAGCTGCCACCTGGAGATGAGCCAGTATGTGCCCATGTGGCCAAGAAGGCCACCAGAATGCTGGCTTGTATCAGCACTAGCATGACCAGCAGGACTAAGGCAAGGACAACCCCCCTGGATTCAACCCTGGGAGGCCACACCTGAGATCCTGTGTTCAGTTTTGGGCCCCTTACTCCCAGAAGGACATTGAGGGGCTGGAGCATGTCCAGAGAAGGGCAACAAAGCTGGTGAAGGGTCTAGAGCACAAGTCTGGTGAGAAGCGGCTGCGGGAACTGGGGATGTTCAGCCTGGAGAAAAGGAGGCTCAGGGGAGACCTTCTCATTCTCAACAACTCCCTGAAAGGAGGTTGGAGCCACATGGGGTCGGTCTCTTCTACCGAGGAACAAGCAATAGGATGAGAGGAAACAGCCTTAAATTGTGCCAGACGAGATTTAGGTTGAACATTATGAGGAATGATTTCTTCCCTGAAAGGGTTGTCAAGGGCTGGCCCAGGCTGCCCAAGGCAGTGATGAAGTCCCCATCCCTGGAGGGCTTTAAAGGCCATGGAGATGTGGTGCTGAGGGACATGGTTTAGTGGCGAGTTGGCAGTGCTGGATTAACGGCTGGACTTG
>JAAGNO010006667.1:0-13983 GCA_033439905.1 Ceryle rudis | reverse complement strand
TACCCTCTTAATTTTGATCTCTTTTAAATCTAATAAGTAATTCCTGCTCTGATGAAAAAATCTGACTGACTAATATTTTGACCGCCTAAAACAACATTCAACTTTCATTTGGTACAAGTGTTACTACATTGCTGACCAAACTCAAATTTTTTAAGCTAAAGAAAAAGAAGGGGAAAACCAAACCAGAGACGGAACTAATTAATGAAATAACTGGCTATAGGATTGAAAGGTATGATTAATAGACAGTATTAATGATGTCCTAAAGCAAATGATTCAGTGATGACCTGCAGCTAAGAAAGGGAAAAGTTTACAAGGTCACCAATATCAAGGGAGCTGCATTTAGACTGGAATCAGTGCACAGAAGGCTTACAGAATAATAAGGATAATGGAGAGTTTATCTTGCTGGAAGAAATAAAAGCTTTGGCTCATTAAACCTTGAAAATTAAGGTCTACGTCTAATATGACTGTTCACTCTAAATATATTGGAGGCCTGGAAAAGAAGAGAAGATGAACACGAGGAAGGAAGATATGTGAGCTATTTAAATTACAAATAATAAGAACAAATGGGTATCAACTGGTTATGAATAAACTTAAAATAGAAATTAAATGCCTTCTTTAATATCAGAATAGTTGTGAAAGTTTTTGAATGGATGGGAACATGTTCAACTATTGTTAAGAAGTACAGTTACTTTATAAACAACATTGCATGATATGCTTACCTACAACAACAGACCAAAAGAGATGATAATCCCACTTTATTCAGTATCGGTGCAGCCTCAACTTCAGTATGGTGTGCAGTTCTGGGTCACAAATTAAGAAGGATGTTCAGGTGCTCAAATGTGTCCAGAGGAGGGAAACAAAGGTGGTGAAAGGGCTGGAATAAATGTCCTATGAGGACTGTCTGAGGACTTTGGGATTGTCTAGTTTGGAGAAAAGGAGGCTGTGGAGTGACCTCATTCTCTCTACAGCTTCCTGAAGAAGAGAAGTAGAGAGGGAGGTGCTGAACTCTATTCCTTGGGGTCTAGTGACAGAACATTATAAATGGTTCAAATCTGCATCAGAGGAGGTTCAAACTGGACATTAGGAAGCATTTCTTTATTGAGAAGGTGGTCAAACATGGGAATAGGTTTTCTAGAGAAGCGGTCAATGCATGAAGCCTGTCAATGTTTAAAAGGTATTTGGATAGTGCCCTTAATAAGATGCTTTAATTTTTGGTCAACCCTGAATTGGTCAGGAACTAGATGTTCATTGTAAATCCCTTACAACTGAAAAAGTCTATTCTATTATAATCTAGTCTAAATCAGCTTAGTATTACATAAATAAATGGAAAATTTTTATCAAAACAGACACTTAAACTAGCTTATTTTAAAATCACACTGTATATCAAATCAGAGAACTATATTCAACTGGAAACAGAATATTCTTCACTGCTGCCAAATATCAGTATATGACCCATCAAAAATAAATCTCCCAAGAGTGTTCATGAAAACTAAAGATTGCAGTGGAGCTGGAATATGAGGTATTTGTCATTGTTTTGCTCTATTATGTTCCAGCCTACACATCTAGCCAATAAATTGCAGATCCTAAAAGGATGGTGCAAATTTCTTTAATCTTTAACCTTCTTTTCTTTCAGACTAAGGAGAAATTTGAAAGGAGAAATTGTCTCACTTTGATATATGAGGACAAATACTGCAACTTGGCTTTAGCAATTTTAGAAATATGCAAATAGTTTTTATACTGCTGACAGTCATTTAATTTCTCATAAAAACCTAAAATAATTTTATGTTTCTCCTCAATTCCAGTTAAAAAATCTATTTTCTAAGTAGCCATGTAGCAAGCAAAGACAATTCATCGCAAGCATAGCAAATTTAAGAGTCACAGCAGTGAAGTCATGGATGCCTGAAGAAAACTGAGTGCAAAGAACCAAATTAACTTATTATATACAATAGCAATTCTTTTTGAAAGTCATTAACATCTTTAGAATCCATGAGCTAATTTAGATCTATGGGGCAACTTTTCTGATGTTTTCATAATCATCAAAGGACTTTTTCTGCTTGTTTTGAAGTTTCAGAATTTCAGGAGATGTTTCTTACTGACTAAAAACTAATACACCAAGACAGAAACTACATAATTGAAATCCTATATATCTTGTGTCTAGCCATAGAAAGACACATTCTGTTTATTCCTTTTCTGCACTCATGAGGACTGAATTCCAGATAAAGCACTCCATATGGGTATACAGTAAGACAAACTATGCATGCATTTTGTTACCCAGGGACTTAATTATTGTATATTTGCACATACTTTTTTCTTTGCTAAAATAATCTATATGTTGAAAATTTCCTTTTCTTTTTAAGAATAAGATCTATCAAATCTATTACTGAATTTGCAGCAGAGCTGAACATAGCAGAAAAGCCATCACAGAAGGCAACAAATGTAATTTCATCATGGGCAAATACAAAATCATTAAGGTTATGTAATAAAGAAGGTACTTCTTTACTAGCCCTAACAAACAACTTTTAATATAACCAAACACTTGATTGTACATTTACTGAGATTTTCCTATTTGTTCAACAACTAACTTGATAATGGCATGTGGGCTGCAATTAAAGATGGCAAGCATTGCTGCTGTGCAAATGACAAATGTGTTTGCCACAGGAAGCTTTGAGAGTGAGATGGGAAGAATATACCATAAAAAGTAGGTATCATGAGGTGATTATTCTTTGCTGTCATATTCTAAGCCACCAGTCTTTGATTAGGCCAACATTTCTTATGAAGGTAAATTTTTAAAAACTCAACAATCCAAGAATTAAATACATTTTCTTCTTTCAGTGTTTGGAAGAGCAGTTGAGTAAAATCATATATTTTTTTTTTAATTTTGATTGCATAATAATGTTTCAATTTTTATTCTAGCTCAGCTTTAATCAGATTCACAAACTCGTGAATTCTGCTACAGACACCACAAATTCAATTACAGCAAAAATAAGTTTCTTGCATTTCGAGAGGAGTAACTTAAGGGTTTTTTTTATGGAGTTATCTATGTAAAAATTTTGTTTTGGATCAAAATTGAGCTTTCAAAATAAGTGCCTTAACCACCTCCATTTGTCATGGCTGAAATCAAATTACTAATGTGTACCAAATATATAGTGCTCCAAGTGTCCATTCAGTTTATGGGGTGAGACCAGAGCTACCACAGAACAACTCCCATGGAATGACTGTAGTGTGTCATTCTGCAGCACCACCACAATTGCCTCAAAACATAAACTGTTTGCAGTCTGCAAGACTGTCACTGGTTAGCCATCCTCAGAATATTTCACCCTGAACAGCAGTGCAACACCCTGGTAAAACATCTTCCTGTTTGCTGCCTGCCAAAGAGCACAGTAGCTATTTCTCCGTCAGTGTTAGTACAATACTTTCAAGTTCTTGTGTGCAATAAATTGAAGCAATAGAGGAAACATTTTCAGCTTTTTATCCAAAGCTCCAAGAACATGGCTAAAAACATGATAGTTTGTTGCATTTCAGTTTACGGTGTCTTAACATACTGACCCATATGATTTCTGTTTATAAGTCACACCTAAAGTGTGTTACCACCATAAATACAGTTTACTCACTGTAGTAAAAAAGACAAAAAAAAACAAAACCAAAACCAAAGCAAACCAAAAAATAAAAAAAAAAAAAGAAAGAAAAAGGAAAGAAATATACCTATTGATCCAGAATCACAGACAACTGTGTTGAGATGTTTAAGAAATTAAAATCTCCCTTCCCACCATCCTCTCAGAGTGTTAAGAGTCAGGGCTTTATTTATGCTGCAATATTAATCTTAGAGTTGTTGCATATGACTTGCCTTCAAGAAAAATGAAAAGTCTTTTTCTTTTAAAGTGCTAGTGCTGCCAGTGAGCAAATTTTATTGCTCTTGGCCAATGGCTAAGTGATCAAAATTCTTTCCAGTAAGTGGAAACACTTCTCTGTCTGGCGGGACTCATATTCATGTCCTCCACTTTCCAAGACAATATCCAAATGATCCATGTATTCTAGACAGGAATTAATTTATTAGGGTTACCAGACCATTTGTCTCAACCTTTTGTGGCCAGTTTGGTTTTTTATGGTCAAATGTTATGAATGGGGAAGTTTCAGACACCAGTTTTCAAGGTGCTTAATATCTAGTTTAGGAATTTTTAGGAAATTTTTGTTTTATCTTTAGTGATATTTGTGGTAGTTGGTAATTAATATTGCCTTATAGAATTTTGTAGTGCATTAAAATGGTGAAATAAGATTTGAAAATAAGTCAATTGTTCTTAAACGTACTGATTTTTTCTGGGATATAGTTACTTTTCTGCAATGTAGCCTGTATGGTATTATCTTTTGGATTTGTGATGAAAACAGTCTTGATAATGCACTGATGTTTTAGTTATTTAATTGTTTAGTGCTTATACAGGATCAAGGTGTTTCCTGCTTCTCAGGCTGCCCTACCAGATGTTACTTCATAATCTAGTACAATACATTATCAGTGCCATAAAGTGGCAAAAGTTTGACATGGCTACAATGACATAAATCAAGATTTCACAGAAAATAGAAAAAAAGAAAATAAGTTGAACTGTCAAGAAGCCAGTATTTATAGTAAATGTACAGATATCCACATATAAACATATTTATTAATCACCTGTTGTAATGAAGGATTTTTTTTTTTTTTTTTTTGTATGAGGCAGAAATTTCTCATCACTTGAAAAGTGAAAATAGGTTTGGACTGGGATAGAGTTAATTTTCTTCATAGTAGCTGGTATGGGCTATGATTTGGACTTGTGCTGAAAATAGTGTTGATAACACAGGGGTGTTTTGTTACTGCTGAGCAGTGTTTACACAGAGTCTAGGCCTTTTCTGCTTCTCAACCCACCCCACCAGTGAATAGGTTGGGGATCCCCAAGAATTTGTAAGTGGACACCACTGGGACAGCTGACACTACGAAAGGGATATTATGTACCATATGACAACATGCTCAGTGATAAAAGCTGAGGAAAGAACAACAAAAGGGATATTTTTAGGAAGGATAGAAAGTGTTTTTTTAATATAGACTGAATTTGACTAAAATGGGTTTAGTTAAAATAAAAGTAATAATAAACCAGTACACCTTGTCTAAAAGAAATGTTCCAGAGATTTTGATTCAGTGTGACACCCAAATGAAACTTTTGCATTTGAATTAGTATTTTATACTATTTTTATAATTTTATTCAGAGATAGTATATCTCTGAACTACTGTTTTATTATTTTTTTATATTATTTTTCAACTGAAATTTTAACTGAAACAAATGTATTTAAGGCGTGTATTCAATCTCAGACAGATGTGAAGTACAATACATGCTATAGGTCACATTAAATGCCTTGAAACTAAGTGGAAAAAGACCTAGGAAATACCTTTTTCATTGTCTTGTATGATTCCATGACTTTCTTTTGTTGGAACTTGTAACTAAAACAGTAGGAAATCTAAACAGTGTCTTTGTGTATTTTTGCAACTTTCTATTTTCAATGTCACCTTTCAAATATGGGTATTTATTTTGTTTACTTTTTTCTTATTCTTTTAAATGTTGATTAATTTTATCACTCATTCTTGTGTTTCATTTTGATGGTTAGATACCCAAATTACATTACTACTCAACCAGACCTTGTCATTTTTATTATAAATATGACCTAAATAAAATCTTACTATTGAAGTTTACATGTTGTTTGGTTTTTTTTTTCTCTTCTGAGTGAACACTTGAAAGAACCCGTTCTTAATTTTTAATATTTTGTATATTTTCAAATTATCCACAGTTTCTCATTCTCATTTTCTTCCTTTCTTCTTCCTCCTACATTGTGAGCAAATTTAGTATGAAAGCTAAAATGGAATACTTTTGTAAAATAATGTTACCATAACAGGAAAAAGTAATTTCAGTTTATAACCTACAGTAAAAATAAAAAGGGAGTTATGCAGGATTCTTATCAACTACAGAAAAAGTACTCAGACAAAATCAGTCTGCATCAGTAATGAAAGAAATACTCTTACAAAGACAAATCTATAGTGGTGAAGAAGCCATCCTATTGTTTCCTGGGAAACTAGAAGCTGCTTGAAATGGTCATGAAGGTAATGCAGAGCTTCCCGTTAAAATGTTCTTATTTATAATAGCTGATATTTTTAAAAAAAGTTTGTTCATACTTTCTTTTCTTCATCATTTGTATAATAAACTAAGACTGTCTTGCTGCAGCACCTTAGGAGAAGTATCATATTTTTATATGTTAGTTTATCTATCAAAATATTGAAATGTTATTTTTTTGTCTGTTCTTGCTAGTTAACATATATAGCATGAATGACTAAAGGCATATTTGGAAAAAATAATCATTACAGTTTTGGGGTTTAATATGTTGAAAGAAATTTTGATTCAGCTCACTGAGTTAATTTCTAAAATTCATATCTTAAACTCCAGCCTAGAGTTGTCATCCAAACAAGGATGAGTACTGAAACATTAGTAGGCAAGTGGAGTTACATTTTGAGTGCCAGGTGATTCAATATAGATATAATACAAATGAGTGAGAGATATGCTGGGAAAAATAATACACATTTCATGCATCCCTTCTTGAATTTTCTGCTGGAGTGGTGACATGAGAACTGTAATATGTTATTATTGTCAAAGAGACCCCGTATCCAGAGGATATTTTAAATGAATGCTAATTTTGCATTTTATCCATTATGTATCCATTAAAATGCAATAGTATCCATTGCATTTCATCCATTTTGCCAATTACAGAAATTTCTGTGTGCGCGAATTACTGTGTCAAATGCCCTATGTATAGACTTTCAGTCTTTGATGATCTGTGTGGAGTGAATCACACCGCAGTTTTGACATTAAGATGTTCTAAAACAGATACAGGGTGATTGAATATACATTACTTGGAGCTGCATATGTAGGTGCTTGTTATATAAAGCAGAACCAAAACATAGCGTTCTGTTCGTAATTCATAAATGTTCTATCAAAGTAAATTTATTTATTCAGTACTATTGTGCTGGAGTTCCTGGTAGAGGTGATGGGTAGGGTAATTATCCTCTTTGAGATTTTTAGCAGAAAAAAAATTATTTGGACCATCATTAATTTGCTATCCAAACACCTCATATTTTCATTTTAAACTTTCAACTGCTATTAAATTATTAGTTTTCCCTGTGACCTGGCATCCAGGAAGGTCTGTTGCTAAATAAGTATTGCCAGAAATTAAGGAAGACGTAATGAAAATATGCAACTTCCATTACTTCCATTCTACTATTTTGATGCTTTTTCTTGTTTTTCTTTTTTCCAACTTCTATATCGTTATAATAGGTTACATCAAATATTGTCATAATAGGTTATCTAATTAAAAATCAATTAGGTCTTGTAATCATTTTCATGTCTCTCCTCTAACAGGTTCATGCCTTTTTTTGCACAGGGGATTCTAGAGCTGGATGCAGTACTCCAGGTGGAGTCTCACAAGAGCAGAGCAGGGGGGAAAAATCACCTCCCTCAATTTGATAGCCATGCTTCCTTTTATGCAGGCTAGGATACAGTTGGCTTTCTGGGCTGCAAGCAAACATTGCCGAGTCATGTCCAATTTTTAATCCACTGGTATCAACAAGTCCTTCTTAGGGTTGCTCTGTACAGGGTACTACAGGTGACTCTGAATTACAAAGCCTAGGAAAGTTTCTATGACCTGTTTTCCCAATTCTCAAGAATTAAAATTTTGAATATATTTTGAAACTGTATCTATCTTCTGCTTCTTAATTTTCTTCCATAAAATAACATAAAATAAAATTATAAAATAAAAACATAGTGGTTGTGTCAGACTTTTTACTACAGAATCTAATCAATCACTCTCTCACACTGTCCTCTCTCTCTATATATGTGAATTTATACATGCGTATATGTATATTTGGATACATATATTTGAAAAAGTGATCCATAAAACCAGAAATAAGAAATATGCAAATTATATTAACAAATATAGAAAGAATTGTACTGAGATCTTTAGTTTAATATTGCATATATAAAATATTTTATAGCAAATGATGTTTGGGTATATGCTGTGATATTAGAAAAAGGATGTTTTCTTTACACAAATTCTATCTGAAAAACTCCTACCTTTTCCTGCACTGTAGGGCATTTACACTTTTCTCTTGTTACCCCCTTTATAAGGAAAGGAATTTTTTCAGCATCTGAAAATGTTCTGGGTGACCAAAATCAGATATAATGCATATAAATGTTAGCCGATGAGGAAAATGAGTGATTGGTTTTTACACTTTTTCAGTATTTCATATAGACTTGTCACAGTTTAGGGTCAGGTGGCCCCTTAGACCTATAACAGATGCTCTCTGTTAAAACCCCTCCCTCCCCAAGGGGAAGAGAAAGGGGATAAGGGAGAGAAACTTAGCAAGTGGAAAAGGAAACTGGAACAACTTTAGTGAAAATGAAACTAATAATAATAAAAATGTAATATATACAAATATATACAAAGCTAGTATCAAACCAGCAACCTCCCTGATGGCAATTACATCACTGTCACCACTGATGCTGTGGAGCAGGCACCGGGGGAGTCCCAGACTGCGCCCTGCAGCAGATGGGAGCTGTGTTCAGGAGCTGGATTCTGGTACTGGATACAGAAACACACTGATTGTGGTCAAAGGCAGGACAGAGTCCTCTTTGGATGTTCTGAGGAAGGAACCAAAAGAGGACCTGAGCCAAGCCAAGCAAAGCTGGCAAAGCAGTCCAAGAGAGAAGAGCCTGGGAGCCCCCAGAGAGAAAGACCCTTCAGATTCCTCTGCTTTATACTGAATATGACATATATGGGATGGAATACCTTGTTGGTCAGTTTGGGGTCAACTGCCCTGTCTGCTCCTCCCTGCAGGTGCGGCCTTTCACTTTCCTGCACCCCCAATGTGGTACACAAGATCCAGCAGTGGCCTTGGTCTGCACACCAATCCTTGCTAGTAACTCTAAACATGGGGTGTTAGCACTGCCAGCAGCAGACACTGTCTGTGAAAACAGGCTGCTGACTTCAGAAAGTGCAGTTAGTTAGAAGAACTGAGCTGAAAAGCAAAATCACTGAACAGAGTTAGTTTTGTTCTTATTCAAAACAAGACAAGACTTTTTTTGTGTGTTCATCTAAACAACAGATACCTTTAAGTATCTATTTTAAATATCAGTTTAATGTGACCATTTCAACATTTATAAGCCTGAAATAGTTTTTGTCTATAAAAGAAAATTTGAAAGCAATTTTAACAAATAAATATTTTTTATCTAAAATCATTGACTTTTTTGAGTAGCTTCTAACATATTTGGCTGATTTAATGACACCTTGTATAAGGTGTCATTACCACAAACAAAGTTTATAGTTATAAGTAGGTAATTTGTTCAAACTGATATCCCTGATTATCCACAGATTCACAGAATATTAGGGACTGGAAGAGACTTCAAAATCATCTGGTCCAATCTCCCTGACAGAGCAGGATCACTTTGATTAGGTGACACAGGAACACATCCAGGTGGGTTAAATTCAGGATAAAGTTCAATGCTGATGCTAACCTTTACACAGGTCTTTATTACTATGAAGATCTGCAACTGCAATCCTTACCTTTAAATGCACAGCAATTGTTTCGATAAATTAGATTCTCATTGTTGACCACTACTGAAAATGAAATCAGTTTCATTTAACTCCAGCAACTTAGGCTACTAATCTTCATTAGTACCTAGCTAACACTTTGTGCAGCAAAGTATTTTCAGTACTCTTATACATTTACACTATTCCTTCTTGATCTTCAATCATATAATCAGATTCCAGGAGTCTGAAGACTGCAGCTGACTGGAACTCCTGTAAATTTAGGAAATCAGTAAAACAACATATGCAGTTCTTTTGGACTTTCAGAGTTGTTCACTTACCTAACTATGGACATATGTACATACACATTCACATATATGCATATATATTTACATGTAAGTGTTGGTAAATCATTTTCTTGGTAATATGTTATTATAGCAAATGACTAGCCAGTTAAATATGAAACTTAATTTCTGAAAAAAATGTGGCCTTCTCTGAATAAAAGTTACTATCCCCTCTGCCATTATTCCATACATCTCTACTCCTAAATAAAGCTGAATAAAATTTCCTTGGTTACTAAATTGACAAAGATAAGAAAATGCAGTTTTAGATTGGCCAAGTGAATATAAATCAAATTTTATAAATAACTTGCTTTAAAAGTTTAGAAAAGTTAAAATAGTTTTACAGAAAAAAAAAAAAAAATAGATATCCATATATAAAGTTATTTTTTCCAGGCAAGATTCATAGAAAATAAAAAGTAACTTTAACCTTCTTTAGGAAAACATTTTTTTCCTAAAATTGTTGATGTGGTTGCTGTCTAAGCCAGGTCTTCAGAAGGTAATTAATCTCATTTCTTAAATTACTGCCTCAATTTATAAGAGTTATCCTTAATGTATATTCAATCACACACACACACACCTGCCTTGTGGCCTCTGGTGGACCTATTCTTCCTCTTATCACAATTTTTAGAAGAAACTGAAGTATGTGTGACCTTTCCCAGGTGAGTCCCTGACCCACCAAAACATAGGTTCACTTTCTGTTTGATTTACTGAAAGTTATATATATATGTATAATACTATAAATCTAAATGCAAGGTTTTGGCTTGTGTCAAGCAGATAATTTAATTTGATTAAAACCTGTTTTCTCAGCAAGATAAAAAAATACTATAATTTGTAAAGCTTTATATTTGCTTTTCTTTCCTCTATATCCCTCCACAAATATAAATAAAGTAAAAGTTTTCAGCTATTAATCTTTTCATATGTATGATGGGTCAAAAAAGAATTTATTTATGCTAAATTTTGTAATAGATTGCAGGCTGTCTGTGCTGTATCTGGTGATATTTATATGTTTCTAGGAAAACCAAAGCTGCCTCTCTTTTGTTTGTGCTTTAAACTTCAATGAAAGAAAGTTCATTTATGGCATTAAGTTTGAGAAGAACCTCAAAAAGCTAATGTCTTAAAAACTGATCGGAATGTACAGGTAAAAGAGTGACATATAGGATCGATTTTATGTATCAGGCCAATTTTATTAACAATTACCAATCATGGCATGTTCACACTCATTCTGTCATTCTGGACGTTTAATTAGTTCCAGTGTACAGGAACACACTTCCACTACATAGTCAATAAATTATGGCATATCATTTTTAGCTTAATTTCCTCAGGGGTCAATTAATTTTTTAATATTACATTCTTCATCCTGGAGAGTCTATAAATTCAGTTATTTGCTGTCCTTAAGAGTAAAAAATTTCTCTTTTTGTGTGCTTCTTAAATGGACTATTTAACCCTTTCTTGCTCCAGTAATTGAGTAAAATGAAATAATATTTTTTTGTTAATTCACCATCCTTTCTTTTTAAACCAAAAATGTGATTCCACTGTACTTCAAAGAATGATTGTGGGATTGGATTTATGGTTGATGAACCCAATGTTCACTTCTAGATTAGTATTTATTTGAAAAAGTATGGAAAAGAACCTTTCAGAACATCATAATATACAGTCTGCCATAGCACAGAATCCAGAGAAAATCCTAGTCTACGTTGTCTGCACAATGGAGATGCTAAAGCAGAAAAGTGGCATACAATCATTAGTCAAGGTAGAAGATTTTGTGTCTCCCTTGGTTAAGCAAATATAAATAAATATAAATGCAAAATTATGTAATTGCTTTGTGCTATGCTTCTACAGAATGAAGTGATATCTCCAGTAATTAGGATATTACCAGCAGTATCAAGTATGTGATCGCTTCATCATAATGTAGAAAAATGTTGCTAACTGCATTTTACAGAAGATGCAAAGAAACAAAAGGTAACCCTATGTCACATAGAAATTCCTTATATGTTTATGAATTAGTTATAATTATAATAATAAATTCTAAATATAATTTATTCTAATTATGAATAAAAATCTTGAGACAATAAAATATCTTGCATCAAATTTGATTTTTTTTTTTGTTTTCTGGAGTACATACCCGCAGTTCATTTATTCCTAGTGTGTGAGTATATAGATACATGCATGTTTGTCACTGCATGTATCTTTGTCACTGTATGTATCTTTGAGTGACTTTCTAGAAAGTTAGCTCTTCAGAGATTTACACTGATACATTGGACCTTTAGAGTGAAATAAAGTATCATAGAATTGTAGAATTGCAGAACCATAGAATAGTTTGAGTTGGAATGATCCTTAAATGTCATATAGTCCAAGCCCCCTGCAGTGAGCAGGGACATCTTTAACAGGATCAGGTAACTCAGAGCCCCGGCCAACCTGACCTTGATTGTTTCCAGGGATGAGGGCATCTACCATCTCTCTGGGCAACCTGTTCTGTTGGGGCCTAGAACTCAGTCATGCTAAGTTTAGACTTAGCATCAGGCTGAGAGCTGATAGCAGGCCACAGAAAAAGATACCAAAGGACAACAGCTGGACACAGCTGGCAAAGTGAAAAGTGCTGATAATGTAAGTTTTGTGCTGACTATGTAAGTTTTGGCAATAACAGAATGTGGGACAGGATACAAGAGGTGGAGGGAAGCTTAGATAAGGGAACAACAGTAGCCAATCATGATTTACCTAAAGGCGCGTGGACAGTGCATGTTAGATGCTTTTAGCCAATATAGTTATCTTAGAGCACGTGGAAGGAAATGTTTTGTCTATATAATCAAGCATCTTGGAAACAATAAAGGTTTGGCTTTGCATTGCATCGGTGTGCATGTCATTCCTGTTCCTGCATGAATGCCTGAACCCGGCACTGTTCCAATGTTTCATCACTGTCATTGTAAAAAATATCTTCCTTCTACCTAGTCTAAATCTACACTTTACCCATTGTCCTAGCACTGCAGGCCCTACTAAAACGTTTGTCCCCATCTTTCTTATAAACCCCATTAAAGTACTGAAAGGCTAAGATAAGGTCTTCCTGGAGCATCCTCTTCTCCAGGCTGAACAACCCCAAGTCTCTCAGCCTTTCTTCATAGTAAAGATGTTCCATCATTTTTGTAGTGAAGCTCTTTTTTTTGGTATCAGAACATTTGAAAACCTACAAAAGTAGAAGCATCTACATAATAATAATTAAAAAAAAAAAAAAAAATTGCTTACAAGATTTCTTAGTTACATTCATCTCATAGTAACATTGCCTCATTTACAGCTCCTAAGAACATAGTTTATTACTCCTCATACTGGCAAGTAATAAGACTCAGATAAAGATGCAAGCAAGAAACAGATGGCATGTTCGAAAACATTGCATCCTAGGAGACATTCTGTCTTACATCCTGAAATATAGGAGTTTGTACTCATTCTGGTTTTGTTATTTCACCTTCCCATGGATGTTTACATTATTATAAAATACTTAGCGCTGAAAATTAGACTTCTCCAATCTGTCTGAATTTCTGCAAACAATTTCAGGAGAAAAAAATTATATTTCAAACCATAGGCAAGTAGTAACAAGCAATTACAATTCAATCATAATATTTGTATGCTTTCTTGCTATCTGCTTCATTTGAAATTAGATGGCTTCTTTCCTCAATTTTTGTTCTACTTAAGCAATTATTCTAGCTTTTAAAATGCAATTATCTTCAATGATAAGCCATCTTATTACTGTGTTTCTATTCTACTTATTGATAATTGTTATAATAAAAATTGTATGCAATACTTGGATGACGTAAAGAAATATGAACTCTGTGTTGCAAAACCAAGTAATTTTTTTCTATTTTCAGTCAAACAGAAAATATTTTCAAATTTTATTTGGGTGCATTGGAAACACAAAGGTAAACAGAATTTTCTGAAAGATTCATATTGCTGAAACACTGAGCAACTGCTGGAGAGCAGAATAGTTTCTTCTGTGAGGAAAATAATGCATAACTTATATATTTGGGTTTTGTGGTTTGTTTTTTGGGGGGGGAGGATGTGTGTGGGG
>JAAGNO010006666.1:28569-39402 GCA_033439905.1 Ceryle rudis | reverse complement strand
GTTATTTATTACAATAAAATAATAATTAAAAAAACCTAAAGCTTTTTTCTCTGTCTATATCAAAAGAAATGTAAATTGATTCTTACTAGCTTATATATATATAGCTGTCATTATTATTTCATATGTATATTATTCTAGCACACAGAGATCAGTGCCTGGATTATGATCACATTTCAAGATACACTTCTCCACATTTTTATCATCTCATTTTTACTTTTCTTCTTCTTTTGCAATACCTAACAAGCTATCACTTTTAAGTATATTTCAGGTGTATTGTCAAGTGCTTCATAATTTTACTTGAACTGAAAAAAAAAAATTATTCTCCCCAGGCATTTTCTAAGGTCCCAATACCAAACAGAAATATGATTTGAGCCACTGTTTCCTGGAAAACTAATCAGTTTTCCTTGTCACTGAATACAGGACACAATAGCATTAGGTACTGTCTATGGTACAGAGTATGGAAATGAGAAGAAGCCAAGATAAGCTATGAGCTTGAAATAGATCATATGTAGATAACTGACACACCTGTTACATAGTTTATTTTATTTTTATGTTATGACCCTTATTAAAATCTCTTATTAGTGAAGAACTCCATATACTTTGAAAGCAATGTGCAAAAGGACACAGTTCAATCTTACACGGTGCTTTTTTTCTTATTGTGGAAGGTCCTTGCCCTTAGTTCTTTGCAGCTGTGATGTGGGCAGTCATAAAGGCACTGTGCTTAGAAGTGCAAAACTATTGAAGAGACAAAAATGACTCCTGAAAAATACTGACAGAGAATATGCCTGCCAGTCTGAGAAGTGTGAGCCTGGGAACTAGGCCTGGGAATTAGAAGCATCCTTGAGAAGGGCAACTGTCATCTTTGAAGTACAGTCAGGTACCTAGAAACTAGAGACATCCTGAGATGAGTGCAAGAACAAGGAACTGCAGTGATAACTTATCATCTGAAAAGGTGAAAAAATGTCTGGGAAAAGGTGAAAACATCCTCAAAAAGCAAGAATTGGTAACTGCCGTTAGCTATGTAGTAAGAACAGGAAAATACAAAAATAAAAATTGTTGTGAAAGAACAGAATAAAACCCAACATCATCTATTGGTGAAAAATAGAAATTAACAGCACCTGTTGAGCACCTATTGGCTGCTCAAAGTGGCAATATCCTACGCCCTACAATACAAAAATTACTTAATTTTTATCCAAATTGGAGCTTTTCTCTAAGAACTTCCCATGCTATACATGCTTTCTAATTCCAGTTATGCCTTGGGACAGTGACAAAACCAAGTGAGTGCAGCAGAAAGCAGCATGAGAAGGATTAACATTGCTTAAAACACTAACAATGTACAAAATGTACAACACTGTGAACAATTTACATTCACTTAAAGTTTGGTACAGAACAGATTTTATGCAGAAGTTTGAACACATCTGAGCTTTCTTAGTTTTGCAGTCATGCCAATATTCAGAAAATTAAATGTGAGATACTGCTTCAGTGGCAGAACCATATTTGAAAAAGAAACAGACGCAACCTGAAGCTGGTCTTTGTGACTCTAATTCTATTTCACATTAGACTTCTTAATGTGCTCGTGCTGAAGCATAGATTTAGACACTTTGTCAAAAAATGCTTTTCTTTCATCTGTTTATAAACAAAAAATCTTGTCAGCAGAACTCCAAGGTACAGATTAGTCAGACTACATTCTATTTTTTTTTTTTAATCTCTTTGTTGAGAAAAGGAGTTTCTCTTCTGGCTCTTTCTCCTCTAGCTCATTCAGGCATGCTTCTAACTGGAACACATCAAACATCCTGCAAAATGCCAAAGAGATCAGAAGCATAATTATAACAATGACAGTGATAAAAATCACAAAAGAATCTTTTCTAAACCAGAGAATTAGACTTTCTCAAATACAGGGTGAAAATCTGTGAAGACATGATTGTTATCCAATGATGATTTACATGAAAAATTGGAAAAATAAGGGTAGCTCATAGGGTGTTCAAGATTCTTTTCAGAAAATTGCAAGAACAAGCAGACTAAGTGAAACAATAATTACCCTTGAAAGATCACTAACTCTCCAGAAAATGAGGTTATGTATGCAAGAGTAAATGTACAACAGTTTCAGTCAAAAATTAGTGGCCAAAATGTACTGTACCAAAAAGCTTTAAATATGCAAAAACAATCTTAGCAAAAGTTACATGGAAGAAAATTCCAGAAGACTAAGCAATAACAAGGAAACTGGGACATTCTGTTTCTAACCATGTTGTGTTTCTTTTTTGAAATACAACAGGGAGAAAAAGAAAAAAAAAAAATTGAGTTTGAAGATACACCAGAAAGTGCAACAGCTGGACTGTGAATGTGCAACATGGACTGGGAATAAAGGAAAGTGAAGAGGAAATCAAAAAGGTTTGGATTTTGCAGTCCTTATTCATTTTTCTGTCTAAAAGTTTTAAGATGAAACTTATATCTAAGAGGCTCCTCAAACCAAAATATTTCTGTTAGTTTTCCATCTTAACTAATATTCATAAGTTTTTCCACTGAAGTGGTCAAATATAAAAAGAAATACTTGGAACTTGTGGACTCATTGACAGTCTTTGAATTCAATAGGAGTCTTTCCTTTTACATCAGTGGGAAAAGACTCGTGGGCCATAGTCATAATAATTGCTGTTTTGAAGCATCTGTAAACAAATAATGATCAATCTAAATATTAATAAAACTTTTTTTCAATATTGTTAACGTTTTTTTTCTGATGGAGACATTTCCTGTGCAATATTTTTACAAAACATCTGACCATTTTTCCTCAAACTGCATTTTTCCACTATTATGCTTTTTGACTATACCTTTTCATCACTTGGTCAACTGTGAATGACATGTCACTCATTACAATAAATGTTGTTGCTTGAAGCAGCACACATTAGAAACATAACAATAAAACTGTGTTTCACCATTTATCAATCCATTTGTATTCATTGTAGTTTTTATGGCTCTACATAGAACATTTCACTTTATAGCTTCTTTATACATCATTTGCATATTTAAAAATTTTTATTTGTTATAGATTCCACAGTAGCTCATGAAGGTCTTGCTTGTATTCAGGAGGTTTAGCTTTCTGCTTCTAGAAATGGTTGATTAAGGATTTAAAAGAGTTAAAATAAATATTAAAAATAAATACTACAAAACATTCAGGATAACATTATTCATTTACACATGTCGGTCTAATTATACTCTTTTCTTATTGTCTGTACTTTTCAATTTAGGGGAAAAAAAACCATCAACAAAATAAATAGTTGGAAAAAATAATAATTAAAATTAGTAATGCAGAATCGGAGATGGAAAACAAAAATATTGGGATATAAGAGCATTCTCACGTAAGGAATGTGAAAAAGAGTGGTATTTTTCTCTGTAAAGAAATTCAAGAAAGGTGTATATTATTATTTTATATAAGTACTGTAGAAAAAGTAGCTGTGAATTCTAGTCTCCCTTTGAGAACCTCTCTCTCTAATACCATATAAATAAAGGAATAAATAGCAAAATTAAATTGTTTCCAAACAGTTGCAATGAATCACTTTTACCATATCAGGTATAATTGTATTACAGAACTGATTTCTTCCAGGATACTTCTAATGCCAGAAATTCAGTAAGTTGGAAAAAAAGTGATTGCCTTATATATGGATGCCTTTGGTAAGTCGAATGACAACAGCTAATGCTAAAATCAATTTTTGGAAAAGAGTTTAGACTTCATTCTTTCAGTCTTATATTAATCTCTAAATATAAAGTTCAAGAGGTGTCCACATGCTGAAACAGATTATTGCATATCCACCTAGTGTCAGTTTTTCCCCTTAAACTCTAAACATGGGTACTAGCTTTTGTCATTCACCAGTCTACATGTATCCAGTTTTTCTCTACTTTGGGCAGTAATATTACGTGGTATCTCCTAGTTTATTTCCAATTTTTCATGAACTATATGTTCTGTTTTGTTAAAAGAGCAGAACTAATCATGAGGATTGAAGGTATGTTGTGCTATTTACCTTGTTCTGGCCCCTGCACACTGTATGGGTCAGAGGGAGGGAAAAGCATCTGAAGTCAGATGGGTATGTTCATCTGGAGAAAAAAAAAATATGGGAATATTAGATGGGAAAATAAAAATCGAAACCAATTTTATTTGAGGCTGCACTTCGAATACTATGATCAGTTTTGGGCCCTCACTAAAAGAAGGGCATTGAGTTGCTGGAGCATGTCCAAAGAGGGACAATGAAGCTGATGAAGGGTCTATAGAACAAGTCCTGTGAGGAGAAGCTGAGGGAACTGGGATTGTTTAGTCTGGAGAATAGGAGGCTTAGAAGAGACCTTATTGCTCTGTACAACTACCTGAAAGGAGGTTGTAGCAAGATGGGTGTTGGTCTCTTCTCACAAGTAACAAGTGTTAGGCCAAGAGGAAATGGCCTCAAGTTACACCAGTGAAATCACTGAAAGGGTTATCAAGTATTGGAACAGGCTGCTGTGGTGTTACGTTAATGGTTGGATTCGATGGTCTTAAAGGTTTTTTCCAACATAAGCAATTCTATGATTCTATGATATAAGAAGGATTCTAAAATATACGAAAATCTGAAAACTCGTGAGAAAGTATAGCTTCAAAAATTATGGAAAAAGTCTTTCTTAGAAACCTGGAGAGTCTGAAAAGAATTTATTACAACCAAGCAAGTCCTTGAAAGTGGTTGAATTGATCAATCCTAGAGGAAAATACCAACCCTATAAATGTTTCATGTTCTGTCTAGACTGCTCACATTTAAAAGCTACATATGGATCATATTCAGTCTCTGATGGTTTTGGGTCCCATCACATCTTTGATTGTACTTTTTCTTTGTACAATTTCTTTGATAGACATTCAAAAATAAAATAAAACTAAAGGAAGAAAGAAAAAGGAAAAGTAAATAAAATACTAAAATTAGAACATCTTAGTGACAATCTTTAACATGGTTTTACTTTTGAAATTAAATTCATTACATATCTGAACTAGTCTCATGATCACCAGATGGTACCCTTCTTATAGTTAATTAACTTAATACTAACTTTTTCTTCTCACCTTTCTTCTTACAACAAAGATTTACATTTTTTTCCCAATAATTTAAAAAGTCACGATAATTGAAATTTTCCATTTTAGTGCCTTGCCTCTACCATTATCAAAATATGCAAGGTTATATTTTCCTTTGACTAGTGGAATAAGTAAAAGAACTACTCCTGAGGGCCATGTAAATGTTCAAGGAATCAGCTAAAAGAAGCTGAAATAAATAAATAAAAATAAATGTTACCACATTCTTCATCAAAACAAATTTGAAAGTTGAAGCTTTTCCACCTTCCTAGCTGCAGCACTACCCAGTTTCATCACTTCCAATATTATCCTAAAATCCCAAGACCAGCCCTTCAGCAGTATTTACTAATTCCCAAACACTCAGCAAGAAATAAATGTTACAGATCTAATTCTAAATAGCCTTGACACCCTTGTTTGGTGTCTGAATAGCTGAAATAAGCAGGCAGACTGCCAAATATTTCTCCAGAGTAGTTATTTCCCTTTCAGCTATATAATTTTAATTTACATGGAAATCATTGATACTTTAGAGTGGTACTTGTCCATCAAGCTTGTTTATATCCTATCTCCCTAATGTACTGTAATAGAAATCCAAGTCATTGATTGGTTGAACAAATGTAATTGACTCAAACAAATGTTCAGATTGAGTGTCTCAAATTTCTTTGAACTGACTGAAGTCCAGCCATTGGAGACAGGCATAAATATATTCCAACGAACAGTACTCCACTGATTTCACATTATCCTGTATTGAATAACATAGACTGAACTGTATGCAATAATAGGCCACAAAGGCTTTTTTGTTCATTTGAATATACATAGGATTGTAAATGTGTATAAATTTGAATACAAGATACTGGTGTTTAAAAACATGCAGAATTTATTCAAAGTACATTGCTAAGACTAATGTGTCAAATAACCAACAGTTTTAAAGTGACAGCATTGTACTGTAATTTATTGCCCTTGCCCTTTTGTGCCTTTTTCACTTTTCTAATCTTCATTTATACAGGAATGAATGATACAGGATTAAACTGATGAAATTCCCTGAACTAGGCATTCAACACTCCTTTTGTAGTCAACAGAGAGAAATAAGCACCTAGGGACATAATTTATTTCACCTTGAAATAGAGATTCATGATAGATCAGATTAATTGTTCTTTAAAAGTCTCTGTCTTTCTCCATCAACAGTAGAGAAGGAGCCTATGGTAACAAGAATAGATGTCTTCATTACAGAAATCTAAAGTTAGCTTACTCAGTTCCTGTCTTGAATGTCTTCAGGAAGATGATGAACTTCTTCAGCTCCAGCTGAATCTGCAGAAGTCAAGGAGCTCAGCACCTCCTGAGAAGAGGGATTATATTCCAGTTTGAAAAAAAAAGATTTAGACATACTTTTCAGTTTCTTTCTGCCTTTATCTTGATGTCATGAAAAGAATGTAGATTCTGCAAAGGAGAATTCTGTAACTGATTCTGTAGCTTCTTTGCTGGTACTGGTAGAGGTCATGCATGTGTCAGCATAGTAGCAACTGGAAAGAAAAAAAAAAAAAACAGAAAAAGAGCACAGTGTTCTCATGAACAATCAACCCTGTTGATTTTCTCTCTTCTGTCATAGTTATGAAAAATGTGCTCACACTTAGAAAATATGTAGTACATACTGTTGTAACTAGCTTTAAAATGCATCAAATGCATCATTTAACTCCATACATGTAAAACTAAAAGTTCTCCTACCTCAAACTTTTTTCTTTTTTTCTTTTTTTCTTTTTTTTTTTTTTCCTATTTGATGTTTTAGCTTACAGAAGGCCAATCTTATTGAATTCCAAACTTTATCAGGAGTAAGTATTCAATAGGTGGCATCAGTTTCAAATGTCTCAGTTCTGGTTTCCTTGCATCAATATTTCAAGAGATCTTTTTAATAGTTCATAAATTCTAAAGACTTTTTATTGAAATATTTTATTAAATATTTATTTAAATATGAAAAACATCTTTGAAAAGCTGCAAGATTTTTGTAAGTGTTGATTTTAGGGAATAAAGCTAATATATATTAAGTCTACCATGTTTATTTCAGATGTTCCTGTTCTACTGAGTTCGCCAGCAGTGAGACTTGACAGAATAAACATGGGATGCGTTGGTACAAGGGAAAATACCTGAACACACTTTGGCTGTTTATTCCATGTTTTTAAAGACAAAATTGTCTCATTCATGAAATCACTTCTAGCTCTTCATTATGCTATGAATTCTTAGTTCAAATTTCCTATACAATCCATATTTATATAACCTAATTCGATAATTTGTTGATGCTCCAAAGATTATGCAGTTTAAATCACTATTGTTGATTCATTAAATTAAAATGTTGGAAAGAAAGATAAACTGTTGTAAGATGAAATTAATATACAAAATTTTACAAGGACCAGAGTCTCTTCTTTATTATTTAAATTTAAATTTTACATAAAATATTAATGAGTCACGGACATGAAAACCTACCTGGATATTTTTTTCTCCCAGCTGCTGTGCAGGCAGGGTTCATTTTACTGAAAGGCTTGCTTTTGTGTACCAGATACAGTAACTAGATCTGTGAATGTTATATTATCAGATGTTTTATTTCAGAACTTAGATGTGTCTAATGAGGTCTGAAAATTTTAAATGTTTAATTTTAAAACAAAATACTTAAATTTCCCAAAGAATATACTTTTTAACTTTGCAGGAATTAACCCAGTATAACCCATAACTGTTACAGTAAGCAATCTCATCCAAAAACTTCCAGAGGCTTTCTGATATGGCTATGTGGAGTTTTAGTACTCCCAGGAGTGGACTAATGATCCAGTAACACGTAATTGAAGAGATTTGCTTCCACTCCCTGATCATCTCAGTGTTTTTATATGATTTTAGGAAGGCCATATTAAGGAAAACAGACATAAATCCCATGAATTTAAAACTTGATTGTGTCACTTTTTTAGTCTCAATTTAGTAAATATATATGTGTGTATATGCATATTTTTAAAAGACTTTGAGCTTAGCCACTACAGGACAGACAGGTCCTCTAAGGATTTTAAATACAGTCAAATTCATTAGCTATTTTAAGTCATGCATTTCCCTTTTTGTTGACAATACTTGAAAAGGGGTAGAAAGGTACTATGCATCTGCCCCTCTGCAGTATCAGTTATCAGATGGTAACAAAATGATTTGTAAATAATTTATATATGTGACAACAGAATTTTCAAGATAATAAGCAAAGTAATTATTCTCTCAATAAGATACTGTTAACTATAGAGCTAGTCAAAGAATGGGAAAAAAATCATGTACTAAAAATATTAGAATTTCTAACCAAAATTCTTTACAGTGAATAATGCAACCATATCTAACTGTAATAATTTAAAGAAATTAATTTTACTGTTGTATTTTTCAATTAGATTGTTTAATCAAAACTCTAATTTCTTGGTAACAGTTATATAACTGGTATACCTTTATTCTTCATGATCAATATCTGAACAAAGTATTGGGAAAATCACATTAAAAACTGATTTCAGTATGTTTGCCTGGATGTAAACTTTTCTCTTCCCATCAAACCCTGTTGTGGCTCCTGACAAAACCTTTTCAGCCAAATATCACTGAAGAACGTACAAGCTTTCAGCAGGCATATACTGATGCTGTCTTTACTGCTACTACTATGCACCTAATAAAAGTGGTGTCTTAGGACTGTGAGCTCACAGTGTCATAGAAAATGAAAAAGGATTTGGGATCAAACAAATATGCAAATTAAATATAAAAGGGGCAGCAGAGTAGTTCTTAAGGATACTACTAATAATACTAATACATAGTTTCCACACCAATGTATGTCAGGTCACTTTACAATTCTTGGGGGTATTCCCATTTTTTAGCATAGAAAAGTAGGGAACTTCTCTCATCTGCTTACAAGGTTCAAATTGAAATTATGGGAACTGATAAAGAAAATGAATGCTGGAAATAAGAAAGTGGATAATTTATTGAAAATTATTAGTTTAGAAGACAGGTTGGGAAAACAGGTAGCTGGCTTTCTTATGTAGTTTACAAAGCCAGATACTTGTTTTCCCAAACTGTTCTGAGGTCATTGTACATAATTTTATTTTTTTAATGTCTGCAGAGTTAGATCTGTTGTTGCAGCATGTCTTCCCAGTGTTCGGAGGATGTATGCCAAAACTTATTTTCTGCAGATCAACTTAACTGACTGTAAAAACGAAGCTTGGAAGATGGATTTCTATTTCCTTATATAATCACAGATATATAAAAGCTTAATCCCATGTGTATTTTTTTTTTTTTATATATAACATTATGACAGGTTCTGAATGGGGATAAGTGAAGAAAATCTACATGCTCTTATAATTCAATGAAATAACCAGACTTGAATAATTAATGTTGTAGAAATGGAACTCCATTATTTTTTCTTTTAAAAAACCTAAAGTTTGTTAATAGTTTTCTGATAACCTAGAGAGGTAGGGAACTTATCTCATTTACGTACAAGATTCAATTTGAAATTAATCCCACAGAACAACTCAAGGGTGTTTAGATTTTTGTGGAAAAGGAGTTCTACCCATCCTCACTGCACCAGTCCTTCAAACTTCATTGCATAATTAACATTCCATGAAATGCATCTCCCAAAGAAGTTACAGATACTTGCCTTTTCAGTAGATAAAGGACACAAAACCGAAATGAGATTAAGTGCCCTCAATAATTCAAAGACATTTAGTTAATATTATCTATACGTCTTTTTATGTTGGTATAGATGTTAAAACGAAACAGAACAAACAATCAAAAAAAACTACAAAACAAAACAAAAAAACCCCAACAAACAAATTAGAACCAAAACACAATCTATCAGTTATACTTTTCATACCCCTGCTTGTAAAAATGGATTGTGCACAGGTGTGGAACAACCAGGTGGAAAGATATGATGGTACTTGTATATAATGATCTCTCTCTGACAAGTCTCTGTTAAAAAAACACAAAGCAAAACATTTGTTATGCAGAAAACCAACCCTATTTTATGCCACAACACCATCTTAAGAAGTTTGTTTCAAAATGCATGCCATGTATAAAAGATACAAACAGAAATCTGTATCTCAAAAGTGAAAAAAAGAAATATATAGAATAAATATAGAAAAAAATCTAATTTGACATAGAAGAAAATAAGGACCTCTAACTAAAATCTTACACAGTCTCAAATTAAACACAGATGCCAGTTTGGTTGAAAATTAGGTGAGTTCCATAATGGTAGCCTAATATATCATGTACCAATGATAAAGTATCTTTTATTTAGAAAACTAACCTTGACAACTTATGACACTGAGAACACTGCAAGGGAAACAGAACAGAATACAGTCAGATGTGTTTATTTTCAAGCATAAGACTTAGTAAAAGTAAAACATTGGAATGAACAGACCACAGCATTTATTAAAAGCACTCCTAATTAATTGCATTTTGGATAGAGTAAAGTAATTGTAAAGTTATTTCAATATTCATAATCTCAATATATGGATTTGAAAAGAAATAAAAGGCTTACTTCCATACCAGTGTTTTTAATTATAACAAAATTCTGTCAGTAAGTCTTAAAAAAAAATGCTCAAAGTACTTTTCAGAGTAGGAAAAAAATAAAAGAAAAAATATCAAGATCTGGCAATCCAGTCCAAACATGAAGTATTTCTTATCTGGTTCTAAAAGCCATACTGACATTGACAGCATCTTCTTTACACATTTCTGTAAATGAGAATAAAATTAGAGTAGCTGTGTACAATAATAAT
>JAAGNO010006666.1:0-28469 GCA_033439905.1 Ceryle rudis | reverse complement strand
TCTAAGCTTTAAGTCAGGGTTGTCCAATCCTTCAAGAGCCACTGCAATTCCTTGATCAACAAGGAATTCCTCTACACGAGTCTAATAATGTTTTGATGAAAAGGAAGATGTGCCAAGAAAATGATGCAGTTTTGTAGTGTTCCAGATATCGAGAACGTATAAATGTTAGTACGCTATTGGGTGGATAAAAACATCATACTTTACATAATTCCAATTAAGTAAAGTGGAAAAACAAGTGTTGTTTCCAATACCCAAAGTTCCTTCGAACTGGAAATAAAAAAACTAAGCCTAACCTACTTCCACTAAAGATACATCTGAAAGCTGTCTTTCCTTCATCCAGGTTACTACCTGTTTCTTTCATCAGAAGAGAGAAGTCAGCATTCCAGGCACTTTGATGACCTTTTTTAAAAAAATATGTCAGCTATTATGACCAACTACCGTTTGTAAGATGTCTAGACAGTGCAGACCACTTTAATCTTTCACTTGGTGTGGTGGCGCCATGTCAGGACCAGACAAAATTGTGCTCTTTTGGTTACAAGTGCAGGGGGCTGGGACAATCTGACACTTTCTTATCTTGAACACATATGTGGTGAGTTGGTATGATCTTCCACTTTCTTGTCCTGGTTACAAGTGCAGTGTGTTAGGACAATTAAGCATTCCCTAAATTTACCTGAAGCTCCTGCTGCCTGGATTGTAGTCTGCACTGGAAGGTACCTGACTTACCTGACAATAATTGTGGCCAAAATGGAAAAATACCGACTAAAGTAAATCATCTCGTGATCCTATCAATAGTAATCTGAAGTGAGGCCCTTTGAGTTCTGTGGGATCACAGCAGGCTGTAACCCAGCATCTCCCCCTGGGTAGGGATGCCTCTCAGGGTAGATTTCACAAGGATTTTGAAGAGGAGACATCTGCAATGATTTCAAGATCATTTGCTGATAGGTGCCAATGAAGAAGGGTTCAAAGACTGTCTGCTGACAAATGCTCATGAAGGAGAATAGTGACTAATTCACTACAATTAGATTTTGTGAAGTTCCAAAGGTCATTTGATAATAATAATTTACTACCATTTGCAAAGAGAGAAAAAAGTTTGATCATAGGTTAACCTCTAGATATGTGTATATGTGTTTCTCTGTGTGTGATTTGATTTAGTCTCCTATGAACCTTGCCATCTTTCAATCTTTGATTGAATGTGTTGATTCTTGTGAATTTTATTAAATCACTCTGATAATTGGCTGATGATTATGTTTTGTTAAAAATCATACAACCTAATCTTGGGATTTACTATAATAGTGCTAACAATTCTTAAATTACTGCTACCTCAAAGCTGTGTAGGATCCATAATCACTCATTCTGTGACACTTGGAAATGTGCTTTATTTTGTCCTTAAGTACAAGACTTTCATGTCACCTTCTTAATTAGAGTAAAGGTTGTTTGCCTTCTCTAGATGGCACCATAGTTGCTCAGTTAGGAGCCATTTTCTGAGTTTACCTGTCTAGTAAACAACTCTTTGCCACAGTAATTTCAAAAATTCTCCCTCTGCCTTTAGGCAGTGCTTGGTGTGCTCCCATAAGGAATGTCTTTAACTAGACTTTACATACTATGGAAATCTTTCCCATTCATAGTTTTTTCAGACATAAAAAAATTTAAATGTTTATATTTTATTATTGTCTCTTTTCTGAAATGAGTCATGGAGTAATCAACTAATTGGAATGACAAGGGTTGAATTATTTAGCCACAGTTGCCTCTTCTTTTGTATATCACAGCTGTGACATGTACAGAAGGCATATTAAGCTTATGTAAATTTCACAGAAGATACATTGCCCTGAAAAACTTAAGTTTACAAACAAGTATTCAATGCAATAAAAACCAAACTAATCATTTGTTACAAAATGCTTTATATGGATAACTGGAATTTCATTTACCTTCCATTTCAAACCAGATAGGAACATCTCACCACTTTCTACCACTCTGAATATTTCACCACCATCAGATAATCGATATTTTCAAATCAAAACATAAGCTTATATACTTCAGTTATGTAGAAGTGTGAAATGACTCAGAATTATTCTCTTGCATAAGGTGCTACAGAGTACCAAGGTCTGTAAGGATGTCTGAATGCTGGAACAAATTAAGTGGACAAACTTAAATTTTGGCATGAGTGGCTCAAACAAACACTAAAAAATTAAAAAAAAAAAAAAAAAGTCTTTCCTCAAAACAATCCCTACCACCAAAGCTAACACTATTCTATTAAGCAGCACTATCCTAAAATCAATTCTTCAGTCACATAGTTTAATGTACCTGAAAGGAAATTCCTCCAAAGCCATCACTGTTTCTATTAGGCATCCATCCAGGAATTATTTTTCACATTCAGCAATAAAAACAGTAATGTATTCCTCCCCCTCCTAGAGCTTTTAATCATGGATTTTACTGTGTATAACAAATCAGATTTCTTTTCCTGCCTAACCCTGTAAGTTGATACTTGGCATTAGAAAGTGATTATCTTCTTTCTATCGATTTAGAATAATGATCAAAAATTAGGAAACCTAACCACACCACATTTGTCAATCTACTCTTCAAGTGGATACACACCTGCATTGTGAATAACATAAAAATAATCAGTGTAGATCCTCAGATTTCTAGAAGCCTTTGAAATAATATTCCTCCATGTGCAACTGTACCTTATCAGTACACCTACTATAGATGAGTCACCTTATAAGCCACTACCTTTTTTTTACTAAAACCTTATCATGGATCTTCACTGAATAAAAGTGAGTTGCAAGCAAGCAGAAGTTAAGCAAGAAATTGCAATTTTCATTGTCTTGGCCATTTTAAAATAAGTTCCTCTTAGACTCTTTGAGTCTAAGGTTAGCATGATCTTGACTACATAAGTAAAAAAATGTAATAAAAATGCAATACTGTTTCTAGAAATTCATATGATTGGATTTTCTCAAAAATCTTTGAAGGTGTTTGATAAAAAGACCAGTTTTCTTCAGTATTCTTCTTGAGCAACTCTTTGCACAAAATCACATAGCAATTGCACCTAACACTGTGTCTATATGTCACATTTTTATTAATATAAGAATCATTTTTTACTTATGGTAATGACTAAATTCTTAACTCAAGACAGTTCACTTGTCTGGCCATATCCTGCACATAATCATCACAGTCTGTCCTGTCTTCCTGCAAAATTCCATTTTTAACTATTTTCCTCAGTCAGATAGTGGATAAATTGAGTAAAACCTGCTATTGGAGGAATCTACATGTTATACATTCATATATTTCCCACTATTGATCCTTCATCCTGAACACCCAGACAGGGGGACAGGATTAGGCTATTCGTGCCATCTGTGTTTCTGTGAGCATATCTGTTTGTTAATTTGTGTGGCTGTCCATGGAAATATGTGTTTACAGCATATGTGCTCACTTATGTCTACTGGGAATACATGCTCAGCCTTGCTACTGGGTGGATCTGGGGACATGGTGCTGTGGCAGCTTTGCCTCTGACAGGCTTTCAGATTCATCAGCATCTAACATTGCTGGGTGGAGTTTAATCAAACTCAAAGCACAGTGGATAATTTATTGTTATTACGTATATTTTGAGTTTGTGCGTTTATTTGTTTGTTTGTTTCCATTACCCTATTCCTTGTCTTCAGTATCAGTGTCAGAACTTACTCTACCTCTGTATCCACATTTTTGGGGTAATTTTTAAAGATAGCTAAGATAAACTACACATTACAAATGTTTAAACAGAATGTATAGCAAGAAATATAACACATTTTCAGATATTTAGATGATGGAGAAAAATATTTTTTCCTTCCTGTGAATAGCTGGGAGGGGGTAGTCTTGGCAAATAGTTAAACTCCCAACCCGTTGCTCACTTATGTCAACTCCTTACCAGAACTGAAGGAGAAGATACAATGAGAAAGCCTGTGGGTCAAAAAAAAAAAAAAGCAAACCAGGGAGATTGGCTACCATTTACTGTCATGGGCAAAACAGACTCCACCTGGGGAAAATTATTTTAATTTATTGCCATTTAAAGCAAATTCAAGTACTGGCAAACAAAGATAAATACTAAAATAATATATTTCCTTCCCTTTCTCCCAAGATTTTTTCACTCCTTCACTCCAGACTGCTCTACACTTCCCACAGCTGCATAGGAAGGATGAAGGGGTTATAATAAGTACAGAAATATTTCTCTCTGCCTCTCCTTCCCTTTCATACTTTTCCTCTGTTCTGGCATCGTATCTCTCATGAGCTGCAGTCCTTCAGGAAATATCCATCTGCTCCAGCATGGAATCTTCCACAGGCTTTAGTGAATGTCTTCTTTGGCACCTGGAGCACCTACTCCTCCTCGTCTTCTAATCTTGATGTTTGCACTGCTCTATCCCTTTTTTTTTCCCTCTCCCTCTCTCTCTGTGGTGTTTTCTGGCCTTTCTCAAGTATATATTTTCACAGAGGTTCCACCAGAAGTGCTGATGAGCTCAGCTCTTACATGAGGTGGGTCTGTTGAGGAGCTGGCACGTGGCAGTGCCTGGCATTTTTTTCACAAAAACCACCCCTAAAAACACCCCAATCCACACTCCCCAACTCTAACACCAAACCCTTGCCACAGCCACCCAATACAGGTAAAGTGCTCAGACAATTTTATTCTTTGCTGGTGTTAAATAATCCTTCATATTCCTGCTACTTCATACATGACCTAGGTGAAATAAAGGAAGAAAAGGTGGCTGCATGACTGGTAAATTATAATCTATCACAAAGGAAACAATAACAAAATTAACTTTTTACAACTACATTACTACATCTGTTTCATTTTCTAGCACTCATGCATGTATTTGGATGGAGGTCCAAACTTGTCTCTGGGAATTTAACTTGTGGTGTTGAAATCATTAAGTATAGCTCGAGGTTGCAATGAAATTGGCATGACAGGTTTAAGCTAATGTATTTTACCTCACTGCTGAAGGTAAAACCATGTATATAGATATTTGGAGAAGCTCCATGACCATGTATTTTCTCACCAAGTACTATAATTGATCAGACATTTTTAAAGAAAACAAAATTATTATGTGAATTTCCAGCCTCATCTATCCACTAATTTCTACTAGTCTTCTTGCATCCTATATAGTTCAAAGTGAAAAGCATTCAGATGCCATTCAGAATAAGACAAAATAAAATACCTGATTTACGTTATACCCATTTCACTTACTATATAAACATTTATAACCATTTCAGAATCCAAGCATGAGTCTCATGAATGCAGAGATGAACTAGAAAACAGAGGTAATATTAGCCTCAGGAAGCTGCAGATATCTGTGGTCACAGAACATCAACTAATTAAACTACCCTGTATATTTTAGATCTGTAGTGCATTTTAGACTAGTAATTGCATTTAAAATCTGTATTTCCGTGACATTATTATGGGAAGCACTGCTGATTAAATGTCATTGCACAGTTGAAGAACCAAATTATGCCATTAGACATTCCATCCTGTTTTAAAAAATTATACTGTCTGTATAGCATGACAACTACCTTTAACAAGATACCCAAAAAGGGCTTCCTAAAACTCACAGTGCATACAGGAGCTGCGTTACATATCCTAGGCATTCCGTGTCTTTAGTTCACCATCTGCTGTGACATGTTGGAGCTTAATAACAAATTTTTCAGCTTGCAAAGTCCTATAATTCTAAAAATAAAATAAGCAATATGGAAATTAAAGTAGCAGAAGTTTGATGAAAGAAGGGAGAAGGAAATGACTATGCTTTTTGCTTATCATTGGATGTCCTCTTACCAAGTCACCATGAACAGATAAAAAAAATCTTAACTTGAAAGAGTTCAACAAAAATTAGGTGATTTTACTGTAAATTGAGGTACTTGAGTAATAACTAAAACTTGCCAGCCCAAGAAATATATGCTGTGTTTAATGGAGGGTTAGCAAGAGAAGTGGACTGGCAGTCAACTTCACTGTTCACTTGCTAGCTTACTCTAGTTGTCTCTGGGATTTCTACACTGTGGTTTGGGGTTTTGGGAAGGGGGTTACCAGCATGGCTCCTTTAAAAAGCTTCTAGAAGATCCCCAAACTCCAAGTCTGACCCACTTCTGGCAAATCACAGAATCACAGAATTTCTGAGGCTGGAATAGACCTCCAAGATCATCAAGTCCAGCCTATGAGCCAACACCATGACATCAGCTAGACCACGTCACTAAGCAGCACATCCAATCTTTCCTTAAACACCTCCAGGGATGGTCTCTCCACCACCTCCTGGGAAGTCCATTCCAGTGTCTAATCACCCTTTCCATGAGGAAGTGATTCCCAATATCCAACCTAATCCTCCCCTGGTGCAGCTTCAGGCCATGCCCTCTTGTCCTGTCACAAGTTGCCTGGGAGAAGAGCCCGACTCCCACCTGACTACAACTTCCTATCAGGTAGTTGTAGAGAGTGATAAGGTCCCCCCTGAGTCTCCTCTTCTCCAAGCTGAACAACCCCAGCTCCCTCAGCCTCTCCTCATAAGACTTTCCCTCCAGTCCCTTCACCAGCCTCGTCGCTCTCCTCTGGACACACACCAGCACCTCAATAGCCTTCTTGAAGTGAGGGGCCCAGAACTGCACATAGTACTCGAAGTGAGGCCTCACCAGAGTACAAAGGCTAAGCCAATCAGTGATGGCAGAAGTGCCTCTTTGATACCACATTTAAGAGGGGAAAAAGCTTCAGAGTGACTTCTTTTGTTTTGGAGAGGAGTAGGATGTGAGAGAGATAACTACCAGAACGCTTTGGTCACTGAGGAAGGAGGCAGGAGGAAGCACACTGGAGAAGTGATTCTCCTGCAGCTTGCTGAGATGTCAGGCTGAGTCCCTGCAGCCCATGGACATTAATGATGGGGCAGAATCGTGCCTGCAGTCCATGGTGGACTCCACAGCAGAGTACGTAAATATTCATGAAGAAGGTCATGACTGTGAGGGAACCCTGTTCTGGAGCAGTCCATCACTGGAAGGACTACACCATACAGAAGGGACCCACACTGGTAGAAGTTTGTGAAGGACCATGTCCCATGGGAAGGATGCCACATTGCCACAGGGGTTGTCTGTGAGGAGGAGCTCTCTCTCTGAGGAGGAAGGAATGACAGAAACAACATCTGATGAACTGACTGCAAATTCCATTCACTGTCCACCTGTGCCACTGAGGAGGAGGTAGAGAATCATGAGCAGAGCTGAGCCCAGGAAGAAGAAAGGGGTGGGAAGAAGGTGTTTTGGGGATCCAGTTGTCTTTCTCACTATAGTACTCTGATTCAATTGTTAAATTGGTAGTGGTATCGTTGTTTAAATTAAATTGATTTTGTTTCCCCAAGTCTGTCTTTTGCCCTTTACTATAATTGGTGAGTGTGCCCTCTGTCCTTTTCTCAACTCTCAAGACTTTTGTTAGATATTCTCCTCCCCAACACACTGGAAGTGGGTAGCAGTGAGCAAGCTGCTGCATAATGGTTTGTTTCTGTCTGGTGGGCTTAAAAAATGATATCTACCCATCTCTCTCTGAAACAAAACTCTAAGAGCAAGACAGCCCTATGCAGCATAGGGGTGAATTAGTCAGGGCTATTTTTCCTCAGTGCCAGTTTTTGGCCCTTTTTTATTTAGCTGTATAAAAACATTCTAATGTGTCAGCTTGTTATCTTATATGAGATTGAAACAGAAAACAAAAACCTAAAAGCATGATGTAAGTGATACTTGATAAGATATTGTAAGATATTCTCTTTCTTCTGGGAGACCATGAAACTACACTACTGAAGTGCCACTCGTGCAGGTTTGGGAGCACTCATAAGTCAGAGGAGGATTCTTCCACTAAGCAGCCATGGTCTTGTTATAGCCCGGCATGACAGGATCATGGAGAGGAGTATCCCATAGAAAATGTTAACCAGAGTTTCTCTGGCAAGAGATGGAATAACAGGAGAAGCAAACCTGTCCTTTGAGACAATTCAAATTTAATGGATGTCACCATGTTAAAACAACTGCAAACTGGTTCTGTTCAATTTATCCAATAACAGATACTTCATTTCCCACTGTCTTTCTTCCCCCAGAGATTTGAATTTTTAATTGTGAATCTAATAGGCTGAAGGACACAAGACTTAGGACACAAGACTTCTTTTTTTCTTTCTTTTTTTTTTTTTTTTTTTTTTTTCTGAATGAGTTCTGCTAGAATTAAATCTATGATGAATAGGAAGTTCCCATGTCAATCCTGAGAAAGCTCCATATTTGAATGTTATAATTCATTTACATAGAACTTTACACTAAGAACAAGAAAGAAGGCAAAATCATTACTGCTGTGAATCTGCAGAAAGCATGTATATGGAGAGAGATAATACCAAGAACAGGATGTTGACCCCATGCTCATCAGGGGGTCCATAGCTAAAAGCAAAACCAGCAGTGAATGCAAACAAGAAACTGCTTATTAAAAAGGGCAGGAGAAAGTGCTGACATCCATATGTCATTATTGAAAAATTCATTCAAGAGCTTAAATGTGTCCCGCAGCTCCCAAAGATTTTTCTGTAAGAAGTCACAGCAGCATGCCAGAATACTGAGCAGTAAGGAGTAAGTGCATTACATATGGTCAGAAACAAGAGAATGTAAAGTGAAAATTCAAGGGACCACAGCAGGATACATATGCCAAGTTGCTCATGGACTAAACAGTTATTTTAAGCAATGCTGAATGGTTCCAGAATTTGGGAGGTGGATTTGTTGTGGTACAATTGCTTTTTGTCAACAAAACTTTGTTAATAAAAAAATCCAGAGGGACTTTGTGACCATGTATCATAAACCCTTATTAGCTTACAGATCTTGATACAGCTTCAGGCGATACTTTTAAAGGCAATGGACAGCGTGCTCAGCTTATATGGAAGTTTCAAGCAAAGGCAGAACTTCAATATAAGTTTTACCATTGACAGTACTTATAGCACACAAACCTCAGGAAATTAGGGTTTAATAATATAATATAATTTAAGTATACTTTGGTTCTCTGCCCAGATGAATTGAATACTCTATGTCCTTTCACAGAGAGATAAAATTCTCCCTCACTACAAAATCTTGGCTTATCTTCAAATACAAAAAAAATAAGTGCCAGTTAAGAGCGTTTTTGATTCAATAGCCAGTCATTTCAAAAATTTCAATGTCACAAAAATGCTGAAAGAATTATATCTTGTTGAAGTCTCCCTCACCCCCCACCCCCCTTTCCAAAACTGTGAGAGAACATAAGTAATAATGAATAAATTTTGAACTTGGTTATAAGAACTAATGGTCCTTAGCCTAATTTGTCCTTGAGAAAAAGACTGAAATTTAAGATATTTTTGCCCACGTAAAATCTCTGACCATGAGCGTGTTCTACACAGTTCTACTTTCTTCCCAATGCAATATGACTGCTATTAGACAAAACAGAAGTTTCAGTGGGACTGATTTACTATTTTCCCTGCAAAATAATGAAGAGCACGCTGAAGCTTTGTAAATAAATAGGAAGGAGGCTTGAGTACTGAAAAATAGATTCAGATCATTATGTCATGGTAAACACTATAACACACCATATCATAACTACTAGCTGAGATTTGATTAAAACAAAGTACTTGAGAAACTAAAACTTATGATGTTCAGTCTTCTCACTTTCAAGTGGAGTTAAATATTTAAATATGCATAAATTTTGGACAAAGTTGGCACTGAAAACTCACTGGGTAGGACTCAGCTCAATGTTAAAATATTTACATTTATGTGTGCACAATCAGAGGTTAATATGTATACTAAGAGTTAGTCAGTGAAGAGAAAGATAATAGGGTCGACTGATACACTCAAACTTAGCAAAGAGGGTATCCAGTCATACCCTCAGCATTTCTAATCAGTTGGGTTAGGTAGCTCCAAAAAATTTGTGAGGTATTCAATTCTTCCTGTGTATTGCACTGAGACTTCTAGTGTTTTATTGTAGGATTTGTAGCACGTCATTCCTTTTGTGGATTTAATCTTAAATGATCTTATTGAAAAATTGAACTAATAGGGGTAAAGTACAGACTTCACAAAGTAAGAATGTCTAGTGTCCAAACTCTCTTTTCAAAGAAATACAGACTACTTTACTGTATATCTAAAGTTCTTTCTGAAGCCAGAGATATTAAAAAAAGATAAGACTATCTAGGCCAAAATATGACATAATGACCCTTCTTTACATTTACTTTCTTGTTTGGTTATTAAATACAGAGTCAGTTAAAGTGGTTACTTGAGATCACAGCCATGCCTACAGCTGTTAGCAACAAATAACATGAATTTCCAACTGTCTTTTCCTCCCTTCTCCTATTTTTTTCTTTTTTTTTTTTTTTTAATAGTTCCTGAAAATTTACTATAGAAAATTTACTATAGTTCCATGAAATTTACTTCTATTATGACAGATTGAATTTTATTATATCTGATATTTCTGAATTTTCTGTACTTCACCTTTGGGAAAGTAAGTAATGTCTGTAGTTCTTCAGGAAGTTGCAGTACACTGTTTAATGGATAATTAAGCATAACGGGCTAGCTAGATCTAGAAGGGGAAGAAATGTGATTTTTGAAAACTGTGGAGGCAGAAACATAGTCTATGTTACTAACTGAGGCAAAATCTGACATCTGTATTTGTACCAATTTTAAGCATTCTTCAGAATTATTTTTTAGTTGTAGTTAAAGTACAAAGCTTCTCCATATTTATTGAGAAGCAATCAAGTAAAAGTGTTTGGAAAATAAAACTTACTTCAAATTTCCAGGGAAGCAAAAACCGGTATTCAAAGTAATGACGTTTTACTTTAAGAATAGCAAAATTCTGAGGAGTAACAGTTACTCAGTTTAATCTTTTCTTTATGAAATGGATACATAATACTTTAATACTTGGAGGATTCATGTCACAAGCTAGATTGCAATACATAGCAAAAATGTGCTTTGCTCAGGAAAATAGGTAGATATAACTTAAAGTCTCAGGAGGAGTAGATATGCTCAGTAATCAGATGGTACATTTTAAGGAGTCATTTTTCCTGACCATAAGAAAAATTTTAAAACTCATCAAAAAAAACCCCAGTCATCTACTAATTATCCAGTTAGGCTCAGACGAAACTGAAGACACAGGAAATCTGCCACTGAGACCAGCTTCAGGGCACTACGACTGCAGTGGGGAAGGGATCTGCTGTAAAAAGGGCCAAGGAAAAGCTCTTTTGGGGGATATTTGAAGCCGGGAAAAGCCCTTTTTGCCTTTGCTGCGGGCTGTCAGTTGGTGGGCGGGCTGCTGAGATAGGCTGGGCGGAACCAGCACCACCCACCGTTGATCAGGCAATAAGAAGCCTCCGGGACTAATCACTGCCTACAGGGCGAGCAAACAGTGATTGTGTGCCCCTCTGGGGTGCCACAGCCGTTTGCAGCTCCTTGGGCAGGGTGCTGAGCCTCTGCCAGTGCACAAGGTAAGTTGGTTTGCTCTAAGCGATCGGCCGGTGCTAGTGAGGGGGAGAGGAGGAACAGCAGTCTGTAGGGACGCATGAGTAGGGCATGTGGGAAGAAGCAAGCAGTGGTTGGCTCGCTCCCGGCAGAAAGAAGATCGTGGTCAGAACACGGCTAAGAGCCACAGTAAAAAAGATTGTGAGAACTCAGACTGAGCTCCTGCACAAACGCTCAGCTGAGCAGGTCTCTGGCTGTGATGAGTGCTTGAGCCTGGCCCTCGAACTAGAGGGAGTCAGGGACACCGCTTGTGTGCAGTGTGATCAAATAAACGACCTGCTTAGGCAGTTGGTTGAACTGAGAGAGGAGGTAGAAAGATTGAGAAGAATCAGAGAGCATGAAAATGAGATAGATTGGCAGAGCCACACTCTGAGGCAAAGGCATCAGGAAGTGACTATAGAAGTGGAGGACCCTCTCCCCTTCTGTCCCTAAGCAAAGGGAGGGGATGTAAGGGGGAATGGAGAAATCTCCCTCCTCGGAGAGGCAAAAGAAAACCTTCTTGGCCCCCCCTTACCTTCCCAGTTGCCCATTGTACAATAGGTATGGGGATTTGGGACTTGATGGACAGGTGAACAAAGAAGGCAAGGACCCATCCAGTGAGTCGCCCATGGCTTGTCACTCATCCTCACATCTTATGATTTCTTCAGTTAAGAAGAAAAGGAGGGTAATTGTAGTAGGCAACTCTTTTCTGAGGGGAGCAGAGGGGCCCATTTGTCAATCAGACGCATTCCACAGGGAAGTCTGCTGCCTCCCTGGGCCTCGGGTTAGAGATGTTTAAAGGAAGTTCACTGCTCTGATGCAGCCCTCTGATTATTACCCCTTGTTAGTTATCCAGGTTGGTAATGATGAGGTTGTAGAGAAGTCTAAGGCAATCAAAAAGGACTTCGAGGCACTAGGGCAGCTAGTTGAAAGTTCGGGTGCGCAGGTGGTGTTTTCATCAATACCTCGAGTGGTAGGGAAGAACACTGAAAGAGGGTGGAAAACACACCTGATTAACACACCTTCATCCATGACCTCAATGAAGGGATAGTGTCTTCTCAGGAAGTTTGCCGATACAAAACTGGGAGGTTTGGATGATATACCTGAAGACTGTGTGACCATTCAGCATGATTTGGACAGACTGGAGAGCTGGGCAAAGAGGAACCTAATGAGGTTCAAGAAGAATAAGTGCAGTCCCGCACCTGGGAAGGAGTAATAAAATGCACCAGTACAGGTTAGGAGCTGATCTGCTAGAGAGCAACTCTGTGAAGAAGGACCTTGGAGTCCTGGTAGACAAGTTATCCATGGGACAGCAATATGCCCTTGTGGCCAAGAAAGCTAATGGTATCCTGGGGTGCACTAAGAAGAGTGTGTCCAGCAGATTCAGTCCTCTCCCTCAACTCTGCCCTAGTGAGACCTCACCTGAAGTATTGCATTCAGTCCTGGGCTGCCCAGTTCGAGAGGACAGAGATCTACTTGATCAAGAGGTCTATGAGGATGATTAAGGGACTGCAACACCAACCTTATGAGGACAGGTTGAAAGACCTGGGGCTTTTTAGTTTGGAAACGAGAAGACTGAGAGGGGATCTAATTAATCTGTGTAAATATATGAGGGCTGGGTGTCAAGAAGAAAGGGGTGACCTTTTTCACTTGTGCCCTGCAACAGGACAAGGGGCAATGGATGCAAGCTAGAACATAAGAAGTTCCACCTCAACAGGAGGAAGAACTTTAAGGGTTACAGAGCACTGGAACAAGCTCCCCAGAGTGGTTGTGGAGTCTCCTTCTCTGAAGACTTTCAAGGCTCCTCTGGATGCATTCCTGTATAACCTGCCCTAGATTCTATGTCCCTGCTCTGGCAGGGGGGTTGGACTCTATCATCTCCAGAGGTCCCTTCCAACCCCTAACATTCTATGATTCTATGCAAATGAAGAAATTTAGAAAGGAAAAAGACAAGGATTTCTTTTTAACAACCAACTGGTCCTCTTTTTTTGAAGCAACATCTGCTATCTGACTTGCAGACTTTTTAGCGGTAGACATTTTCACACTTCGGGATGACATTAAACCAAAGTTCCTCATGTTCTAGGAATAACATAAAATTTGATCTTTTGGATAAATTGTCAGTACTGCTCATAAGGCAGATCTTATAATAGCAATTTTTAAAATACTATTAAAATTTTATTATTTATATTATTTTAATATTAAGAATTACATTGTCCTAACTGCTCAATTAAAAACTTATGCAATAAACATGAATTGCAGTACCACTGCTTTATCAGATCTCCTTTATTTGATCTGTGAATCTCTTAGGAATAAAATTTATCATGAAAGTGTATGCTAGAAATCCACAGGCTACATCAGTAGAACAATAATATAAGAGTATTATCATTGTGTCACAGAGCTAGTTGGCTAACAAATACATGAACTGATGACTAAAGACTACTATGACAAATGAAAATCATTTTGGAAAATACATAGAGAGAAGTAGTAGAATACTTTAAGTATAGCCATGAAAAGTTGTTTCCAGTTAGAAATACCTATCTGCAAAAAACCTTACATGACAATTAAAATGATTATACTTTCTCTCTACATCGGCCTGTACCCCTCCTTTGATAGGATCTATGGATGCTTACTTTCCAAGGGAGACTCTTTAATGAAGTTTCTAAAATTGGGCATTATTATTTGTGAATTAATTTAAAATTTACTGAAGGGGATCTTTCCATTCAATTTATTTGACTTCACCTAAGTCCAGACAACAAACTCTATTACTATTATATATATATCCATATCGCATACTTCTCTATAATATAGAAGCTACAGAAATGTCGACTTAAATGTTCCTTAACCCAAAACTCTATGCTAGTTTCTAGATTAAATATCTACTTTTGTGTAAGAAGCCACCGAACTTCTACAACTGCAGAGCTATACTGCACAAACCATATGTTTGTCTTATAGTCACTGTAGCACTCATTCTACTCTCATGAACTAACTTGGCTATTACAAGGATGTATATAAGCAATACCACCAGTGAGGTCTACCTATTCCCATCTTGGCACTCCTTATGGTGGTAATTAATTAAACTTTGTGCAGGCTTGAGCATGAGGCCATCAGTCCAAAGTAATGCCAGAAATGTCATCAGCACCTCAATTTTGTTTACCATATATTAACTTTATAGTAACTTCTATTTAAAAAATAGAATTTCCAATGCATAAGTATAAAGATTGTGACATTTTAAATGTCACTACTTGTGTTTAGCTGTGTTTTTTAAATACATCCCTATTATTCAATACGCATGTGTCACTATATAGGTCTGTATGCTATAAATGTATATATAAATATAAAATGGTTATTCATGGCTGTTCTCACAACAACTGAATTTCATTGAATTTTGGAAACAGATTAAAATTTCTTGATAAATTGCTTTTGGTCTAGGAGTTTTATTCTCTTAGATGTATAATGCTTCACTTTGCTGTACGGTTAGTCTTCATTGGTTAACCTGAGGCATATAGGAAGCAGAGTATTTATTTCTTTGTCCAATGGCTGTAAATAAATCTCTTCTTTTTCTTTCTTTTTTATAAAGGCTGACCAATTCCACCTTCTGTTTCTACAACCTCAATACATTTTTCTGGTGGTGTTGCTTGGTGTTGCATAGATAAGAATCGGCAGCTATAGCTATTGCTCTTAGGAGCAGTTTGATGTGTGATGATGAACATAGATTGCTCATAGATTTATCTCCATTTCCCATCCTGACCTTATAGACAGTCTATGTAAAATTTGACCAAGGATTCCAGAATTGTCACATTAAAATAAATTCTCAAGTACGCTTTCTTTCTAGACATGTTTATATGCACGTTACTATGCATTAAATGCATAATAAATATTTTTTTACTATATTTATATATAGTAAATAGTGTTTACGTATGTGTGCGTGTATAAATAAAAGAAAGCATACTATCAAAGAATGAAAGAGGACCGAAAGAAACTGAGAGACATGTGAAAGCTCAGTATCGTCTTATGGACATCTGTTGTCACTTGTGAACTTTAAAAGAAGAGGTCCTGTTATGGCTGTAGGCCCAGAGGTGAAATGTCAAGGAAAACTAGGAAAGTCACAGAATGTCTTATTCATGTGATGCTGATACCTGTTGATATTTGTTGACAAAAATCCAGGTTGCTTTGGACTGGGAAACATCTAAGTGTTGCAGGGTATTTACTGTGGATGTATATGCCCTGAAACTTCTCCCTGACACTTTAGCCCTAGACCTGTGTAAGTATCATTTAATGCAATGAAGAGCTACTGCAGAACCTCTTGGGCTTCTGTCCTTTAGTTTCCCAGTTCTTTATTACGGCCTTCTGTGGAAGTATTCTGGGAAAGTAAATAGCCTTATAAAAGATTTTGGCCACAGGTTTTGATCTGAGCAATGCAAAAGCTCAGGAATTCATCTCCAAAGTTAAGAACAGGAATTTGGAAACAGAATTGTCATTATTGTGACCTACATATTTGAAAAAAAACTTCAGTAAACTACAGAATATCTCCAAGAAAAGAACAACTTTTATCTTCTTTGTTGGTAAAAATTAGCTATTAGTTATTTCAAATGTCTATTCATCTGAGGTAAAGACAGAGAGAGTTCTAAAGTGTTGCTTTTGTCTTGTTTCCTCCCCACTAGGAATCAGTATTTTTTAACTTTTATAGAAGAAAATCAAAGTTTCATTGCACTTTATTCAATAACTTCTTTGTGACAGAAATTTGATTTAACGAGCAAATATGCGTGCACTTCTGTCTTTATTAAAGACACTGAATTGTTTTCTAAGTAAGATGTCTGAAATTCCCATAAATTTTAAATAACTCAAAGCATTGGAAGTATGTAATTTATCAAGTATAATTGGAAAATGCTGCAAATTAATTAAATAAGCCATTTTGTTCTTTGACTTTTCTATTTCAATGAGCAAGCTGTGAATTCTAAAAATATAGTCTGCTTTGTCAAAACATATAGCTGGTTTTCTTGGAGATTTCTAATTAGAGGTAGCTTCTACAGATTTGAACACTGACAAATATTTGAGGGTAAAGAACCTGTGACAATGATAGAGCATAAATAAAGTGGAGGAAATTCAAGTATAAAATGTCAACCTCTAGAATGTATGGAGCATCAAAGGGAGTCACAGTTTTCTTCTGAATGGCACTAAGAAAGCATGAGGATATAGTCTCAGAAGAGGTAGAAAATCTTTCAGGGATGGGATACCAGATTGTGGAGAAAAAAAAAAAAAAAAAAGAAAAGTAGCTACTAAAAGCTGAGAAAGTAAAATGTTAGGAAAAGGTTATATATCTTAAAAGATTAAACATGGAAACAAAAGCAGGTTTGGGAACTGGAGGATGGAGACAGTCAAGTAGATGGAAAGGAGCAAACAAAGCCTTATAGGCATTTTGTAAAAGCAGCTCTAAACTCCTGATACTTTCAAGATTATATCTAAGAGACTAACAAATCCTGATTTTTCCAGACTGAATAGCACATTGTATCAGGTCTGAGCAGATTCTCATCAACATTTTGAAACAGCAATGACAAGTTCTGTAAGTGGGAAAGTTCTTATACCCTTGGGTGCCTAAGTAACTGATACATTATCTACAGATAGTGCAGAGTAAAAGCCAGCTGCTCAAGCCCTCTTATGAAGTGAAAAAGGGAAATAGAGAAATATTTGGTACAGAAATTGAAAAAAATAATGGCTGAGGAACATTTAGACAGCTTTATTATTTTTTGGATGTATGAAATAGGAGATGGGATTCTTTGTTCCTGTTTGTGGTGGTACAATTGTCCCCTACTCATGGGACACTCAGTGCTCCCTTCCCACCCAACAATCCATTGGAAAAGTCAAATATGGATTGTGAAAGGTAGTCTACCAGAACATTAAGGCACAATCTTAATGTACTCTTGTCTCTTAACTCTGTCTCCTACCTCACCTCTTCTTTGGGCACAATAATAATGATTACCTCCTGCAGTGGACTGGAAGAGTGAGATACAGCCTCAATGCACCTGAGTCCTGCTCCCCTCCTTATTGTCTGGGTACAAAGCTGATGATCAGTTGAACTTCTTGTAGCCTGGTACACTTGTACTTGGGTCATGGCCCAAAGTGGGGGATACTACAACCCTAAAATCTAGCAAGTGCTGGATGTGTGCAAAGCAGAATATTAGATCACCCAAGTCAGGCTGAAATGGGAAAGTACCTGACAGAAGTCAGTTATCTTAGACCCTGCAAATAGTAACCCTAAGTGAGACTCTTTGAGCTCTCCTGTATAGCAGCAGGCTTTGTCTATCATCTTCCCTGAGCTGGGACAACTCTCAGGACCATCTGATGGCAGAGTTGACATAAAGGCCTGGGTGAGACCACCTCCTCAAGGTTCAATTCCTTCCCATTGAGAAATGCTGATGTATTGTCAACACTTACTCTGAACTTGTAGGGATAAATTCCAACTACAGGCTAGCTTCTTTACCCTCCTCCTCTATCTAGGTATTTGATTTTATGCATTTACCTCTATGGGTGAGGGCATCTATATTTATCACTGGTCAAGTATTTCTGTGTGCATGTGTGTGTCCCTATATTTTGTGTTTATACATATATATGTGCTTTGATTTAAGGTGCCTTGTAAATTAACATGAATTTTGTCATTCTTGAATTTTTAATTAAGCCCCTGTTTTATTACAACACAATTTACCAAATCGCTTGTTAATCTTTCAGCTGGTTAATCATTAAGTGCTGCTAAATTCAACCTTTGAATTATGTCATTTTATTAATAAATCTTAAATTGCTGCTAAATCAAAGCATGTCAAACATATTCATCCCTGACACTATTAAACTCTTATTAACTGCCATTCTATTCTGTTTCTAGGTGAGATTTTTTACTTTCTAGGGTTTTCTATTTAGTTGATTGAATAAATGATCAAATGACTAAATGTTTTCTCCTTGAAATTTGTGGATGATTTTATCTCTTTATTCATATATCTTAAGTTATTTGGGTTTTGGTTTTTTTAGTTCTTCATAGTATTTTAGTTCCTAAGCAGCTCAACTTAGATGTGATTGTGAACAACATATCCATTATTCCATAGGTAAGTTATACTTGATAATAGGTATAATTAGCAAATAATACACTGGAAATAATAAATATTTTTATTCTTTCTTTCTCAAAACATAATAATTTAGCATGGCCATTGCTATCAATCCATTTTTTATCTTTAGTTTTGTTCTTGCACAACAGCTTCCTTAACATTTCAGCTACTGATCATTATAAACATTATTCTGCTCTGCACATGACTACATTGAATTCTGTTATTTAATGAAGTCCCTGTTTAAATTATGCTATTTTGAGCAAGATATTATGTTCACAAAACTTCTCCAAAAAAATCCTCTCTATGTTCTTCCTTGAAAAGTAATAACCTTTTAATGAAGTTAATGTTAGACTGTATATATACAGCATATAATTTTTTTCAAAACAAGCATTATTAGTTCTAATAAATATAGGGCAAACAAAACTGAAACCAAAAGATGAAATGCTCTGCACAAGTGGATTTCTGGCACAGCATTAATAACTAGGTTTTGTCCTTCATATTGTTTTTGCCTGTACCTGTACTGTGGAAGCAGATACATCTTGATACATCTTTATGCAAATCAATTTGGTACTGAAATTACAGTTTTCTATGCCTAGTATTACACTGGCCACTTAAGAGGCATGCAGATGCTTCTTAGTAGTTGTCGTTACTTTAATTTATGTCATGTACTTTTCACTTTCATAATTTCCAAGTATAAATTCATTCTACTTATGCATGCTGAGCATATTCAAGTGTTAAAAATTAGTATAATGCTGATGAAGGGCAACTGTTTTCTTTTGTAAGTGATGGGCTTTCAATGCAGACCTTCAGTTGTTATGTCAACCTTTAATTAATGAAAGTGTCATCAAAGCCATATTCCTCAACTACTTTATACAGTTATCTCCATTAAACATGACTAAATGTCCTTTTCTCAACCAGTGATACAGTTGCACTTAGAAACTATATTAATAGTATTAAACTAAACAAATTGTTACAATATCTAGTAAGAAAACCCTTCCTAAAACCTCATTATAAATTGTTTTTTAAAAGTTCATTCTGAAAGCAACTGGTTGATAATTTACTAATAATCTACATTGATTATATATTGGACTAAAACAATGAATATGTTTTTACCTATGAAACTGTAATGAATATCATTGCTATGTTGTATGGAAAAATATATATTAGTTTGTTCAATCAATTATTTATGACAGATAATATTTAAAAAGTTAACTGTATATAAGGCATAGATATCATAGAATCATAGATTGGTATGGGTTGGAAAGGACCTCTAGAGATCACTGAGTCCAATCCCCCTGTCAAAACAGGATCACTTAGAGCAGGCCACACAGGAATGAATCCAGGGGGGTTTTGAAAGTCTCCAGAGAAGACGACTCCACAACCTCTCTGGGCAGTCTGTACCAGGCTCTGTCACTTTCACAATAAAGAAAATTTCTATTGAAAATTTCTAAAGAAATATTTCTACAAGGCATCAAATCTTTTTTTTTCTCCATTGAAACTTTCTTCTCACACACAAAACATAGCCAATTATTTTCTCATTTTCATTAATTAATTAAAAGGGGTATGAATGTATGATTACAGCATCTCTTGATGTGAAAATGAAAGGCAGAACTGCAAATCTATAATGCATGTGTCTCTGAATCTGAGGTTGAGATCTTACACAAATATATTACCTTTTAGAATTCTACAAAATAGCTCATTACTGACCAGTGGCACCTATGTTAACTACTTCCTGGGACAAACAGAATGAATGTGTATAAATTCATTAATCATAGAATCATAGAATGGTAGGGATTGGAAGGGATCTCTGGAGATCATCAAGTCCAACCCCCCTGCCAACGCAGGAACACCTAGTAGGGCATGACACACAGGAACAGATCCAAGTGGGTCTTGAAAGTCTCCAAATAAAGAGATTCCACAATCTCTCTGGGCAGCCTGTTCCAGGGCTCTGCCACTCTCGCAGTGAAGAGCAAGTAACCTCATGCTGAGGTGAAACTTCCTGTGTTTCACCTTGCTACCATTACCTCTCATCCTATCACAGGACACCACTGAAAAGAGCCTGTCCCCTTCTATTTGACACCCACTCTTCAGATATTTGTAAACATTAATAAGATTCCCTCTCAGTCTTCTCCAAGCTAAAATTCCCAGTTCTCTCAGCCTTTCCTCATAAGAGTGATGTTCCAGTCCCTTCATCATCTTTGTATCTCTCCATTGGACTATATCTAGTATTTCCCTGTCCCTCTTGAACTGGGGATACCAGAACGGAACACAGTGCTCCAGATGTGGTCTCACTAGTGAAAAGCAGAAGGGGAGGAGAACAAATGTGATGACTACCTTACAGCTTTAATATATCATTTGTTCCATCTCAGGTAAAAAGTAGCACATTCAGAAAAAGAAAAGAAGTGGTGGTTCGTTCTCTAGTGTCACTTGATACATCTTTCTGTCAAATGTAAACTTTGGTAAGGATTTTAAAAATTATGAGATTTTCACAGAATAATAAACTTCTACCTAACCGATGTGCTAATGACGTAACCTTTAAAAGAAGATTCAGGAACTGAATCATGCAAACTTATAACATTTTGGGGTAGATTATAAGAATTTTGGCTGCATTTTTTTCATGATAAATTAGCAAAGATTAAGAGAAAACAATGCAGTTAAAGTTAGCAAGTGCAACATGCACAAATGCTTTTGTAAATAGAGATTTCTCTCACTCACTAGCATTTTCAAAATACTACAGGTTACTACATGTTTTGGAAGACTTCAGGAAGTCATATCTCCAGATTACATTGACTGAAATTCTAAATATAATGAATATGATCAAAACAGACTTTTATCTTGCATTTTTAATTTCTCTAAGTTTGTTTAAAACATTATAAAACTTCATCCCCTAAAAGACACAGTTAAATAACATTAAGAGCTGAAAATAGATGAGAAAACAAGAATATTAGGAGGTGACAGTATCAAAGCTTTGAACAAATTTAGTTCTTAAATTTCTCCAATTGCACCCAATAGGTTGGTGATCCTTTGGAATAAGATTAAACATTAAAAAATATGGTCTCTGATGATGGCAGGGAGTTAAAGTTTCTATGTCATAAGAATATTGTTATGTCTGTGTGTTCTTTCTCCAGAAAAACAAACAAAAGAAACAAACCACCCACCCCCCCAAAAAAAACCAACCAACCAACCAAACAAACAAAAAAACCCAAACAAAACAAGAAAAAAACCCAAACCTGAACAACAACAAACCCACCACCCTCACACAAAAGAAACCCCAACAGTCTAGAAATATTTGCAAATTAATTCATCTCAAAGGCTTCCAATTGTATCAGGGTATCAGCAATTTTACTTCAATCACCTTGAAATGTTTCATATTTCATTCTTGAATGAAATTTATTATGAATGAAATTTTCATTTTTCATTTAATTTTTAGTTCATTTGAATGAGGTTGCCCAGAGAGGTTGTGTAATCTCCATCCATGAAAGCTTTCTACAGAATCATAGTATTGTCATGGTTGGAAAAGACTGCCAGGATCACCGTGTCCAACCATCAACACAAAAAAAGCCAAAAAACCCAACAAAAACAAACAAACAAAACACAAAGCCACAAAACCAAACCAAACCAAACCAAAAACCACACAAGACCCCCCCCCACACACACACAGACACAAAACCACAACAAAACCACCTCACCATTCCACTAGAGCATGTCCTTCATATTTTTTGAACACATCCAAGGATGCTGACTCCACCACCTTCCTGGGCAGCCTGTTCCAGGACCCAATGTTTTAGGACATTTTAAGACCCAACGGGATAAAGCTGTGAGCAAACCTGGTCTGATCTTAGAGTTGATCTTGCTTTGAGTAGGAGGTTGGATTAGATACTGCTTAAGGTTCTCTTTCAACCTGAATTATCCTGTGTTTCTGTGATCCTTTCCTATGAAGTTCTGAACATAAATTAATTTCAGACAGGAAATTGAATTTTTCATATTGCATGTCATAATAATGAGACCTTTCAACAATTCAATGATTCTTTTTTCAAAGTCTTCTCAAAAAAAATGCTAACCCACAAAAAAACTATAAATCTTTATATACAGGAAAATAAACAAATGGATGTCACTAGACTACCTTAAGTGATATTGAACACTGACCATCTTTCATTTTGACTCCTTGCATTTTGCCCCAAGTGCTTTGTAAAGTATTGGCTGCTAGTTTAGAACTACAATTCAGATAGTTTGTGTTCTATACAGTTACTGTTTTGGCTCAAATGGAAATCCAAAACTTCACAAAAGTTGTCAGCCTCGGGGATCAACAAATAGCAAGCACACAATATTATTTCTTTTTGTTTTTCTTCTTACTTGCTCAAGAGCTCTTTCTGGCTTGTTAATGACTTGAACAGGTTACTTCTTGACTATTAAACTCACCTGTCTTCAATGTTTATTCCACTGGACTCATTGCTCATTTTCCAACAAACAAATGATTTTCTTAATATACACTTTTGAAGTAGTAGCAAAATAAAAGTTCAACTTTCAGAATGAATAAAACAGAGAAGTACTATAACAGTATTCAAAAAATAGTAATTTTCAAAGTTATCCAATTATTTTCACTTTTATATTTGTACCATCCTGAAGACTAGACTGTAAAACTCTTGAGCTTTACTGTGTTTCCAAGAATTCCAGAAGAAATTAGTATCTTTTTTTAAAAAATAAAGAAGTAGAAACAACTGAGAGCTATGGAGTTGCAATACTAAAGATAATAAAATTCATCAGTACTTGCTGCTAGATCTGGGTTAGGAATGTCAGACCAAAAGCAGTGATCAACTCAGTAACAGAAGTGCTGCAACCAAATAACTTGCAGTAGAAGTTCCTTGCATATATTTTCACCATTTGGCCAACACCATTTTTGAAGGGCCTTTTTCCCCTGCAACTGTGTTTTGTCTTCCACCTTCAGAAAAGTTTTCCCAAATCCTAGTTTCTGGGCATTTCTGTGAGGTTAGGACCATTTTCAAAAAACTTGTGGTTTCCCACTGTCTCCAGTGCAAGTTTCTGATTTTGCACTCTTCATCTATGTACTCCAAGTATAAGTAAAGGGGTGAAGATAATAAAAGAGAGAAAATAATTGAAAACATATGATTTGTATGGGGGAGGTTTTTTAATCAAGTTGACCTTTGCATAATGGCTTACTCAATATCATTCCTTGGACACAAAGTTTGGATATATAGATCATATCATCATCATTTGTAGATATGATGAATCAATACTGAATTCTACTGTAGTGACAGGTCAGCAGTTCTTTCCTATCTAGAAGGAGATATTTTCATAAAGAGATTTTTTTAAATATATATAATGGACCTTGGAATGTAGACTAGAATACTTATCTAGATGACATTTTCATGTTAAATATTTGCTTTGTTTTCTTTCCAGACATCTGCTATTGCATCAACTTCAGTGGTTTGAAATTTGACATATTAATTTGATATGCTAGTAATGTAAAATCAAAAAACTGATTGTACCTAACACAGAATTTTTCTTAGACTGTAACTTGTAAAGGCAGTTCCAACAAAAAACACTTACAAAAAAAATATCACAGGAAATGTGCTATGTGTGAACTTCGATGATCATGAAGAAAGTAAAGATTGACTGACAGTCATCATGCATTGGAGACCTATGGAAAAAAACAAGACAACAGGTCCTAAATATTCTTTCTATAGTTATTAGAATAAATTGTAAGTTATTTATAGGCAGACTCTGTGGTATGGGCCTCACTGAAAATATTGTACTCAAGTGATTCCATTTTATAACATTTGGCTGACTGACAATCATACATACAGAGATAATTTACATGTGCAGTTTTATATGTTTCCTTTGTTCTGCAATGACCCCTATATAAGACAAGCACAGTATAAGTCTCTTATATTCTATATTACACTATACATCAGCATCTGCCTTCATTTTAAAGATTGGGGGGAAAAAAAACCAACTAAATTGACCCCAGATCAGTTCCCACAAGCATAGAAACACTTGAGTTTGTCCACATTACTTGGCTACAATTTTAATTTATGGATATGGTGAGGAACACTATCATCTAATTCTCTCATGACTTGCATTCAGGGTCTTTTGTAGTTAAAATGATGCACATCTTTGAATAAATCTCCCAGGATTTAAACATTTTTTTCCACCTGAAAATCAAAATTCATGTTCCATTCCCAAGGAAAATGTAAGAATTATAGTCTGCAGTGAGATTCTTGTGTATCACATACTATTTTACTAAGAGATGGCAAGTGTACCATATTATTTTTGTAAAGTATTTTGTGTTTCTTTTCACAATTCTAGAATCTAGACTTATTTTTGTTACAGTTTTTTATTATTATTTTTATTACAAATGAAAGCCTCTGGTATACTATAGATGCAAGATATATAGAATTTACACAGTGCAGTGAAACCATTAGAAAATAGAATCTTCCCTTGCAAGAATTCTGTATTACCCTAATACACATTTTCAATCATAATTGGTTGAGTTTCTGGTAATACAGTTGATAATTTCAGATTCTAATAAATAAACCAATGACAGTTTTAGTGCATATTCCAGTTGCACAAAGTGTTACCATAACATAATAAATATCTCTGGTTTTATTGTAAAGCTGGGAGCTATTTCATCATTGTAACATGTACTAAATAGAACTTTTATTTCTATTATGCCAAATAAATGAATTGAAGCAACAAGGAAGTGTTTTAAATGAAGTGTAGTATAGGGATAAAGTATACAGAAGATTAAATGAGAAGACAAATCAGAATGATGTTTTAATGTAAAGTCAATTCATTCAGAAATAAAATAGAAATTTTAAAGACACTGACTGTATAAACCTCAAAGGTTTTTTCTGTGCTCTAGGATGTAATCTCTTCCCTTCCTTCTGAAGGAAAACAAACAAACCAACCCCTCTGTTAAGACATTGTACTAATACAGCATCTGAATTGACTAGAGTACCCTAAATAGTATAATGCCACTCACAACAAAGCAGTTGATGCAGCTGTGTCTGTCAAAACTGCCATTAACTTTGACAGGATTTCTATACACAGATTGCTCACTAGGTTGAGGATCTAATGTTGGTAAACTACAACTTGCTTATTTTAATGAGATGATCTTTATTTTTTTTTCCCATGCTTTTCAATCCTGTTTCTCCATTTTCTTTTGCAACACTAGTTTCTATGGAAACTGCAATGACAAGTCCATGAATGGAGTTTAATGATGTCAAATAGTGCTGCCTGCAATCTATTTATAAAACAGATTAAAATGTGTGTTATTATATGTGCAATATTTTCTTTGTTAGATAATATCAGTGCCTGGATCTTTGGCTTATCATAAATGACTATTTGTAAATCAAGCTAACAAAAAGCCGTATATTGCATGTGCAGAAACTGCAGCTTTCTCTTACTATAGAATGAAAGCCCAGCCCATGTGTTGGGAAATGCTTTGTATACTACATTGTGCTGCAGCTGCTGAAGAAACAGCTTTGCAGCATTCTCTCCCCTTTGAAATGTTTCTCTCCTGCAGCTTCACTTTTCCCTTATTGAGCTCTTTAAGATATTAATAAAGTAGATATCTATCTGAAGTATTTTATGCTTCTTCAGTCATTAGGAAGATACAAGTCCTCCACCCTGAACAATTTAGATGCATTTGAGAGGATAAATTTCTGCATTTCTTTCTCCTTTTTTTTTTTTTTTTTTTTTTGGATAGAAATAGAACACACCTTTATTCAGGTCTTCTAATGGGATATTTGAATTTTTCATTCTTTATTGCATTCTGCACTGCAGCAGATGTCAGAATAAAAATGCCTCAAGAGCTCCACCTCAAAACCTCAGATTTTGATGCTCTGGATCAAGTCTTAAGCCATGCATCAGTTAACAAATGTCAACAAAAAATTTGCTATCATTTTCCTTTACAGTCCATGTACTATTGTAATGACAGACATAGTTAAAACATCTGAGAACACTTCTGCTCTGAAGGTCTGCAAATCAGGTCATCACATACATGAGTATGTCATCCCACTGCTGCTGCTGGCTGCACAGTTCAGCTGAATGTTTGGTAGCATAGCCAACTGCAAAAGTGAGAATATAACTGTTCGAGTACTTTGTTAATGACTGCTTGGAATATAGGACAAAATTTCATTGCTCATACTGCCACTAGAAGATGTCTCTGTCATTGGCATTATTCAAATCTACAAAGAAAGAAGTACAACAGCAGTCTTCTGCCTGCTGAGTTCTCCCTTGCCCCATTGTAGTTCTAAACCTATAGCTCATCTACAGTAGTTACTTTTTCCTTTCTCATCATTCTCATTCTGAAAATGTGTCCTCCCTTCGTATTGTGCAGTTGTACATATTATACATTTTGCATACTGTATTACTCTGACATCATCTGCATATACTGTGAAGCAGTCCACAAATTTTGCAAGTTACATTTTCCTATTCACTGCAGCCCACTGGTGAGGATGTTGAATAAGATCTCTTTCATATCTACCATTATTCTTGTCTTTGGTCTTCTTAAAAGTTGCAAATTACTATGTTCTTAATCTATTTAATATGTATCTAGATATTTCATTTAATATGTATATAACTGTATGGTGTAATAGGTTAAAGACTTTGCAGCAGTCTGAGTAAATTCATATATGGCTAGCTACCTTGGCCAGTCAAGTTTCTAATCCTGACATATAATCAAATCAAATTGTGTTCAAAGACTACATAGGATGAAATTGATAAACATAGATAACAATCCAATTTTTTTTTTATTATTCGTTAGATTGGCCACTAATTTGTCTAAAAGTGATTTGAATCTCACGAACCTTGATTACTGAGGTCACTTTATTCTTGTGGAAGACTTCAACATCTATTTTTTTGGCAAATACTGCAAAGGTTATTAAAAATTGCTATCAATAGACCTGACACTGCAACATCCAGGTTTTTTATGTTAGATACAAGTGAGTGAAACCCACTTCTGTTTATTTTTAGTAGGTGTTTTCTTGCCCCCTCCTCATTTTCTAAGGAAATTGAAAGATGTTGTCACCGTTATATTTTACAAACACATGCACTTGGTTCTTTTCTAATACAGACTTTAAATAGGTATTTTTTAACTTTGAAAAAATACGCAGGAAAAAACAACCAACAAAACAACAGGGGAGACATAAAAACCCCATGAGCAATGGAAGAAGATATCTCATGGATCACTATGTTTAGGAAACATTTGTTAGAAGATTTCACTGATCTAATGGAAGAAATTTTGATTTAATTTTGGAAAAAAATGCTTTGCCTATTCAGTATGCAATTTTCTTTTTCTTATCCCAGTTTTAGCAATTTGTTTTATATATTTCTTTTCTTCTCTTGTTTCTCCTCATATATTTAAAGAGAACAATCATAGTCCTTCCCAGTCTTTGTTTTTCAAAAGTAATTTAGTCAAGAACTTTTATTATCTACTTAAAAAAAAAAAAAAAAAAAAAATTTACTTTGCTTTTGCTTGATTTGAATTAGTCTTTTTTGACCAGGCTTTACCAGAACTGTATACAGCATTCCAGAGTAGTTTTACCAATATTTTGTATAACAGTACTAATACTTTCCTCTCTAACTAGATGTATTTTGGCCATGAATGTAAGGTCTTTCTTCAAAGTTTAATAATATTTTTCCCTTTCTTCTTTCTTTTCTGTCCTATCATTAATAAAGTACACTTTTTTTTTTTTTTTTTCTTGCTATCCTTTCCAGTTAGGAAAGGACAAGCATGGGTTTAGGAAAGGAAGGTCCTGCCTAACCAATCTGATTTCATTCTATCACTGGGTGACCTGTGTGGTAGATGAGGGGAAGTCTGTTGATGTGGTCTACCTAGACTTCAGCAAAGCCTTTGACAAAGTCTCCCACAACATCCTCCTGGAAAAGCTGGCAGCC
>JAAGNO010006665.1:0-13177 GCA_033439905.1 Ceryle rudis | reverse complement strand
AACAAAATACAACAAAAAATAACTACAGAGTATCACCTACTTATTGGTCATTGGAAATAGCTGAGCAATTTCCCTTCAGCTTTTCAGTAACTTTTCTTATTCAGCTCCAGTCTCTAAACTCTCCTTACTGTAGCCCGTCTACTGTATCACACAGATGCCAAAAGCTTCGTTTAGAGTGAAGGTTGTGTTCACTGCTGACTAATTCTATCAGGCTTCTATGGAGTTTTTCTTGCATGTGTGTTTTTCTTAAGTAGATGAGATGACAATTGATTTTTCCAAAGTCTAATGCCTCTCACTCCTAAATCACCAAATGTATTTAAGCAAAAATAAAAATAAAGTACCATTTGAACTATTTCACCAATCTTTTTCAAGATGAGGAATTGCATAGGAAGAATACAGACATTCACCTTTGTGAAAGCTTTAATTCAAAGCAAAGCATACCCTATATAGTAGTACTCAAATTTGTCATTTTACCTATATGAAGGCTGATAACGCTAGTCCAGTAATTGCATGCTCATGCTGCTATTTGTCTGCTTCTCATTTGAGAAACGTAACTTAATTAAAATTCCAAGTGTAATCCATTTGTTCCACAGAAAAAATCTGCCAAGCACAAGATCTGACATTCAAAACAAAATCAATACTTTTGTAGAACATTTAAACATCTCAGGTAATATCATAGGACCAAAGTCATTTGCGTCATGTAGTAAAGCTCTAATTAAAGATGCGACAGGAGTAAGAATTGTATTTCTTCATTATTCAGTCTGCACTTTACGGTTTGGTTCATAGAAGGCTATTGATTAAATGTTCATGTTTATTATATATTCCCCCCCTCCAATCATGGGTGTGAGAAATGAGAATTAGGTTAGATGAAAAATATTCATTCCTTGTCAGGTATAAAAGACACTCAAGGTCAGATGCAGATAAGGAGAAGCAAAGAAATGGAATGGTTTTGTTTAGTTAGTGGTGAGATATAGATTAATATTTTATTCTTTTTTTTTTTTTTTCTTTCCTGTTCTTCAAGAAATATCCCTGAATTTCTGCCAAGACAATCAGGTATCAATATAATTCTTATCTTTTAAAAAAGTGTTACATTTGATGAGTTCATTATATCTGGATCTAAAAGTTTCTCTGGCCTCTGAACTGAATTCTTAAGATCAAACTCTGAAAGTCCATTTAGATGCCAAAATACCTCACTGTCATGGTTTAACCCCAGTTGGCAACTGAACACCATGTAGCTACTTGCTCACTCCTGCCCTCCCCCCACAGTGTATTGTGTGGGAGAATCAAAAACAAGTAAACCCCATGGATTAACATAAGAAGAGTTTAATAAGTGAAATTAAAAAATATAATAATGATTGCTATGAAAATGAACATAACAAAAAGTCTGAAATAAAACCCAGGAAAATCCCAAATGGTGCACAGTGTGATTCCTCACCACCTGCTGACTGATGCTCAGCCAGTACCTGAGCAGAGATCTGCCTGTCCTGGACAACTACACTTAGTTTATGTATTGGGTATGACATCACATGGTATGGAATATTCCTTTGGCCAGTTTGGGTCAGCTTTCCTGTCTGTGTCCCCTCCCAAATTCCTGTGCTCCTCCAGCCTTCTCACTGGCTGATCATGAGAACCTGAAAAATCCTTAACTTATAATAAACATTACTTAGCAACAGCTAAAATCATCAGTGTGTAATCAACATTATTCTAATACTAAATACAAAACACAGGACTGTACCAGCTACTAGGAAGATTAACTCTATCCCCGCTGAAACCACTCACTCTAGGTATAAACCTGTTTCTCCCAGAGAAATTAATGAATTACAGTATAATTTGATGTTGACTAAAGAGTGGCAGAGACTTGTAAAAAAGTTATCTTTTCCACCTTTCTTCCTTAACTAACCTCTGTGAAGCTCCAGTGATTAATTTGTTATTAAGATATTCCTTATGCTTCCTCTCTGGTTACAACTTTATTTCTTGTCTTTTTGTTTCTACATCTGCCTGGATGTAGACCACATATTGTTCCCTTTCTCCCTGCAGCACTTTTTAGTGTATTGGAAGACAACTACCCTGTTCTTACCAAGCATTTGCTGGTATCTGACTCTCAGACCTAGGTTTGTATCCTTTGGGAATCTAATCAAGATCTATATGTTAGAGGTCTAGTTGCCAAGTGGAGGTGGGTAAAGCCACCCACATAAGTTTTGAATCTTAAGTGGATTGAATCAAGCTAAATTCAAGTTAGGTTTAAGTATTTTGTTTTAGAAGTCTTTAAAGCCTTTATTCCATGTAGCAATAAAATTCAAGAAAAGAAAGGTAGAAATAATAGAGAAAGTACAGTTGCATAGGTCATCTTCCAGTTGTCTGCATCTGAAAGTCAAGAAATGAGCAAGTAAGCCCTGGGGTATCTTAAATAATTTTGAAGAGGTCATTTATCAACCTTAGAGATAAGCCCATTTGTTTCAAAAGGAGCTGAATGCCTATGTCAAAGGGAAGAACTGTAGAGAAGGATAAATGCACTGCCAGTAATAGAAGAGAGAAAAAATGAGAACTTCTTTCATTGGACTTTCACAGGATTTAGAGGCTGAAGTCTTAACATCCCTGGTTAACAAGGAAGAATACCCAGACAAAAGACTCCAGTAGGATTCATCTTCTGGTTACTGTTTTCTACAGTACCTGTCTACACTCATTTAAAAAATATATATATATATATATAAGTCATGCTTGAAATCTAAATATTAAGGACTTTATTCAACAGCCCTCACCTATATGTATCCTAAGACCTGAGATAGCCCAGGCAGTGTTATCTGATCTCCAACTGTTGCTCCAGATGTGCACAACCTCTGTTAGGTCCTGTGTGAGATCTGCCAGTACCATCTGGATGCTTTTAATACCTGAGGATATCTCAAATGGTGCTAAGTCTTATAAGTGTGGGCAACAGAAAGAAATCTGAAATCAGTGGTAAAACTGCACATTTTAAGAGATGGCAAAACAAGAGGCAAAACCCACGTGAAGACATTAACGTCCAATCTCAAAAGCAGTGTAGCTGCATCAGCATGACATTATGAGGATAACTGGTTCTAGTTTACAGTAAAGAAAGCCTGCTTCAGCATAACTTGTCAGTGTTACCTGTGTGGTTTTTGCACTGGTGGTGTACACACAGTGAGTAGGGCTAACTATGTTGAGGAATGCTTGGTAGGAATATGTAGAAACATATCTGGAATATGAAAAACAAGAAATGTTCTGGAACACATTTATTTTTGTACATCTAAAAGATGTTTTAAGGCATGGAAACCTGTAGAGATTAATATGTCCCAGTTCTAAAATCCCTGTCATTTAAGGTTCAGGAAAAAAATCTTAAAACCAAAACAAAACCAAACTGAAAAAAACCATCAAACTGACCTTGAAAATCCCCGTTTTCTGGAATTCCATTATGTTTCCTGATGGATTCCAACAAACAAAGTTCATGGGTATTAATGCAATTGCTACATGCATATTTGTAATTATACAGATGCAGTGGGGAGAAATCTTGCTAAGCTGTTTCTACAGGATCTCACACAACAAAGTTTTACCTCAACACCATTTCTTTTTTCTAATTGGATTGCAAGTAGAAAGATAAATTCAAGTATTTATACAGTTTCCACGTTATCAATGATCTTTTCTTCTTTTATTTTCACTTTAAATGTGTGTATGATAAAGCGTACAGATGAAATTTCTTTACTACCTTTAAAGAAAATATCCTTAATAGCAGTGTATTTGAGGAAAGTACGGTATTTAAGGAAGGTGTTCTGTCAAAAGAGGCATCTCAGAAAAAGATAAATTTGCTTATGAGATAACTGGGCAAATGGTGATAAAGGCTGCTACTCCTTCAAAGGAAGTGAGGAAAAAAGTGAAATAACACTGTGGGGTTTTTTTGCTAGCAGAGGTAATATTTGATAATAAAATCAGAGAATATGGAGCTTTAGGAGTTTAATTTTTAGGGTTCTTTTTGTAAAAGATGAAATTATTTAAGAACGAATATTGTGGAACAGCTTTTTGGAATGTATTTGCTGATAATGGAAATAAGGCTGGCCTATTCACTGAGGTTATACACTGAACAGTTCTGCTTTGTATTAAAAATTACTGAGTCCTTCAGAAGTGAGCTAATGCACTGCATGTAGCCATTCAGGTTCTGTTAACCATTAAACTAAATAGAATACTATTTCATGCATGATTACTTTCAGTTAGATGAAGAATGTAGCAGTGGGTCTGAAGAGGTAATGGGTAAGACTGGAAGTTTAAATAAATAAATATTACCTTTTGTGGGGAGGCATTTTCCTGTGGTATCAAATGCCTTTTTAAGAGGTATTTACAGATACCCCACTAATGTGTGCAAAAACTGTTAACCAATAATTTTGTCCTCTACATTGATAACACAGCTGTTTATATCTATGCTGGGAGGAAAGAAACATATTTTACTTGGCTACTGATGAATGTGAATTCTTATAGTAAATTGTTTCCCTGAAAACACTACACTGGGACATGTCAGGCTGGCAAACCCCTGCAACAAATAGCGGACTTAGTGTGGTTTACCTGTTGTCAACTGGCATCTTTACATTTCATTGATATGTATTTTTTGATACTGAATTGTGGGATTCATTGTATGCAAATCTAAGGGACCAGTTTACTACTACAGTAAAGGGAAAATTAGTGCTGTGATGAAACACTTTGTAGATCTAGATAATATTTAGTCACCTGAATTACTATCTGGTTTATGCTACTCACGTAGATGATGATGTTTCTCTGTTACACAATTCTTTCTTCTAATTACTCCCTTTCTCTGCCGTTGAGCTTGCAAGCATAACTGTTCTGCACAGTGATTATGGAATAATACACAACTGAACTATCATAAAGAAAATCCTAAATTCATTCAGGTCTATTGTGTATTTTTCTCCAGTTCAGTATTCCATATAACTTTCTTCTATTCTGGGAAAACAGACCTTTTGAATAACTAAGAACATATATTGTGAATACTGGTTTCTGTTTGTCCAAATTAGGAGTAATTCAAACATGTTTAATTTCTTTCCTAATAACCATCAACTTCACTATATACATGATTTCTCCTTAGTTGTCAGAATAATATCCCCAGTACTTATCTCACGAGGAGAGGGAGGTACACCTCATAAGACATTTTTGCATTTTGAGCTCTGCTAGAGCTATTGCATCAAGTGCAGTTTATAAAGATAGATACATACTCAAATTTGAAATAGCTCAGGGAATGGTAACATAGGAAATAGGTTAGCACACAACTCTCCAGGTCAACTGACAGAAATTCCTCTGCCTGATGACTTGTGGAGTTTAGTGTCAAATGAGATATCTTCTGTCCCTTTTTCTGGTATCAATACCAAAGTTAATGGTTTATAGTAAGGTTAGATGCATCTATGTGAATTGCATAGGCAGTTTCTAGAAGGTTGGGGACAGTCAGCTGAGCCTGAGGATTTCAGTGAAGTTTATGGCATGCTAATTCATTCTTCAGTGTCAGGCAAGGAGGTGAATCAAATCCACATGTAGCAATTGCTCTAAATGCATGCACAAAATCATTCCTGCATTGAACAGTTTGCCTGCAATTTTAAAAGCACAAATAATTTTCTGGAGTTGCATTCAGATAAGGCATATTGATGTTCAATAGCAGTAAAAAAGGCTTAGCATGAGCATTTACAGAATTTTATGAGACTGGCTTTGTAGTATAATGCTTTAAAATCATCTTGGAAAAGGAATTTTGAAGTACACTATAAAGAATCCTTAACAAGAAAGCTTTAATGTATTATACATATGATGGTATTAGTGTTAAGCCCCAGTGTCTTTCCTTGCAAATTTAGACTATCCTAGAGAAGTTTTACATGTCCTGTGCCACCTAAAAGTTTCTCAATATTTTGAGAAACATAATTAAGACAAACACCTCTCCCCAGTATCTGACTCACAGACTTTTTTTACCACTTTTACTGCTGTACTCTTTATTAGGACCTTAAGGATTTTGCAGCCCTAAATTCTCTTTATTCATAAAGCTTCACATCAGTCCATTCTTAACTCTTTAAGGGCTTCTCTAGTGATACATTTCTGTCCAGCTAATCCTTATATACTTCCCTAGACGTTGGAACTGAAACAGCATATAAAAAACCTTGGTGTCCAATGTATCTGTGGCATAGTGGTACAAGACTGTTTTGCTGAAATTTGTCAGCATTTTTGATGTTTGCAATTTTTGTCATGTGAATATACTTACTATATTTACAGCAGAGAGCTTTCTAGTCCCTTCAGAAAACTTGGCATAGCATTATTTTATCTTTCTGTATGGTGCAGAATTTAAAGGACTGAGATTGACAAAGATTGTTTGCTCTCATTTCCTTTTTCACTTGAGGTATTAACAAAGCATTTAAGCAAATTTCCCATACAGCATTCATGCACTATACAAAGCAGTAGGACAATATAACAGAGCAATACTATTGAAGATAGCTCTATAAATTATAAGAAAATGTGATCAGTTGGCCTTAAGAGTCCATTTAAATGAGGTCAATGAGATGGTTTTTATTTCTTTACAGAGCATAATCTACAAATAAATGACTGCAAAAAGAGAGAAACTATTCAATGTGTTGTTTCTGGGGAGCTGCTGGAATATGTATGATCTGGCAGTGGAAGATCACTATGTGATGATTGATAAGAAATAAGACAATAAGAAAAGAACAACCTGGATAGGAAAGTCTGTTGAATGGTAATATGTAGAGTTGTGTTGGCCCTGCAGCACTATCTTGCACCACTTACCAATCTGTGTGAGAGTTGTGTAAGAGTGGGAGGTGCTTAGTTCCTCTAAACCCATTAAACGGTGTGCTCTGGAAAAGGAGGAAGAACAGATTGGCAGGATATTTAAGGTTCATCTACAAATCCTAACCACTGACTACAAAGAAGTACCACTTCTAAAAGGCACTAGCCCTTCATGAAGAATGTTTTCTAGATATCAGGGGGAGCAGAAGCTTAGAGGCTGGATGCCAAACAGCTGTGAATCTCTCTAAAACTCCCTCTGGGCATGTTTGTTGAAAAGTAAATTAAAAAAATAAAGTATCAGCAAACTGATACAATTGCTTTTAATGCTGATCAATGATTTCTTCACTCAGAAGCCTAAGTAGATGCAGGTACAAAATACTAAATTGTATTTTCCACTGCACTTGTACTATGGTTACTTCATGCACAGCAAGAGTATTTGCTAAATCAGTTTTATTCACTGGCTCAGTTTCTGATATTGTGCCTTCTTCCTTTTTTACTTACCAAGTTGCCCTTAGTAAGCTTTTACCCCTGAGCTTGTAAACTTCTGGGCAGAGAGTATCTTGCTTTTCTGAGCTGTTCAGCATCTGACACCAGAAGGCTCAGGACAACTGCTATATTGTTTGCTTTGCATAGTAAACAAACTTGCATCAGTTACCCTCAGTCTTTTCTAGGAAAAAACACCTCATGTATAAATTCAGGAATTTATTCTTAAGATTTAAGTTAAATCTTAACAGTATATTTCAAATTAATATTAGTCCACATGTGATTATAGCAGAAAGGAATAATAATACAGAAAAGTTCTCAGTATGAACAAAACAGCATTTTGCATCTATTTCAAAACTATGCTTGGAACATACACAAAGAAAAACAAATTAGCCAGCGACCTGTTGTTAGAGAACACTGTTGTAGCTAAAGTAACTAAGACAAAGCTGCAGGCAAATTAACAAAAATTTAGACAAAGCAAGCCTGACAAGCCCTGCTCCCGATGCCCTGCAATACAAAGTCTCTTAGTAGAAACAGCAGTACTGTATTTACTGGGCTGCAGCGCTACAAACTGATATTCATAATAACTCCATGAACTATTTTATTACATCTAGCTTTCAGGAGGACAACATCAAAAATTGCAGCCTACAGTTTTAAAATGTTTACAGCTTCTGAAATGGTCATGAGAAATTCTGTGAAAACCCCAGCTGTCGGAAGAAAGGAAGGAAAAAGTGGAGCCTCATAGACTGGTAAATTTGGTCTGATCAAGGACATTCCACAGTTCTGTCCCATGGTCAATTCTTCCTGAGACAGAATATTTTCTTCTCTGGACAGCTTTTCCTTTGCATGTGATTGCCTGCAGCATTTTGCTCCAGGCTTTTGCCTGGAGGTTCCTTGTCTTAGGCAACTTTGTTCATGTATCTGTTGCCTCAGGGACACAACAAAGATAAATTTATTAAGACTTATAAATCATTCAGATGATATAATAAGAAAGACCAGATAAAAATCTTAGCAGAAAATGCAAACAGGATATATCCGGGCTATGGAATCAGCTTTCTAGAATATATTTGTGAGAGATAGAGCTTGTGGTTCCCTGCATTACTCACCATTAAAATTTGCCACTTTAAATCCATTCTGTAGACTATCAATCGAGTTGTTAAATGCTTTGGGGAGAGTATCATAACTAATCAGTGAATCATTTATTTAAAATATTGTTCTCCTCTTGAGCAGCTGCAATGTTGATTGATCTGAGGCTCTCCATCAGACAGTGAGATAAACCTACATTCATTACGTGTTGCTCCAATGTCTATTGAAGTCAATGAATCTCTTAATTGACTTCCTTTGGATTTGGAATAACCTCTGTTTCCGTAATCTCTAGAAGCTATCCAGAGTCACCATTTCTAACTTTCTGCCTCTATTACTCACCAACAAGAAAGAGGAGAATCACGGAGAAAGTATTCATTTTCTCATTGTACATCAACCCAACTGAGACATAGTGGTGTCTGGGGAATACTGGAGACATAAATGGAGCTGAAAACATGTACATCTCAAAGGGCAATGGAAGAACAAGTCCAGTGTGAAATATCAAGGCTGAAACAACAAATAGCTTGGTCAAGCTGAGGAACAAAATTATTTCTATGAAAATATATACAGCCCTAAACTGTCAAACAGCTAGGTACTTGATGTGACACAGAGGACATCACAGTATAGGAAGACTGACCTAAAATTATTTATCTCTTTCTGATCTAACAATTATACAAAAATTATTTCTCCTTCTGTGACCTCTAATTTATTTGTTCTGAGTCATATCTTTTTCTTTCCTAGTAAGTTGATTATTATTATATTAGTCCCTGTTCTAGGCATAAAGGAATTACTGTCTTTTTTTCCTAATTTCTGAACTTTCATGATATTTCTATTAATGAAATGGGGACTTTCCAGACTACTTGATATTAAACAAGTTGAAAAATGAAAAGTATTTACAGAATATCATGGCTAGATGAGGAAATGTTAGGTAGGAAAATAACAAAATTTGATTCCAGAATGGATGCAAGTTAGAAAAAGTTACAGCACTTTGGAAATCTACTAGGTAGACTCATGCCATCATGCACAATGAATGGATCAGGGCCATGGCAGAAAACTTACTTTCTCCAAAACAGTAAAAAGCTCTGTGTGCATTGGCTTAGATGTATGGATAATCTTTAACCTTGTGGACCTTGAAAGTACATTTTGTAATCTAATTTCCCTTCTGCTTTGTATGCCTAAAATGTTTTGAGACGTTATTAGTGTTAGTCATAGTCTTATTGTTCTAAGTTAAACCTTATGCATTCAATATTACATACTATTACTGCATGGGACAGGTTTTTCTCAGGCCTTATATAGCTAATCTTTGAAGCCTAAAATGGAAGAAATTAATCCTGTGAGCTACCTTATAACTTCCCCATAATTCTGCTCATAGACCTCAGTTGCTACAAATGAGGAGTTCATTCACAGTTCAATGCAATGATATATATTCCTGCAGAGGTGAAAAATTGCTGGCTTGGTCTTAACAGACATTAATCATGAGGAAGAAGATATCTAAAACATTAAGTGCTTATTAGTCTCAGAACTGTAAGATCCAGCTATATTAACTTCTTCTGGTGACCACTAATTAGTATATTACCTAATCCCAGTAGCACCACCCATCTGACACTTTCTGATATACAGCTGAGTGATATGTTTACTTAAATTTATTAATCATAAGGTATTCAGAGGAGTTTCAATTTTGCTTTTAGTTGATCATGTCTAATCCTTACTAAACTTAATAAAAGATGGACTTTGTAACACGGGAAAGATTTAAAAATTGCAACCTTAATAAAGAAATATAAGTACAATTAGCATAACTGCTGAATCTTTTGGCTATTTGAAGTGTTCTAAAGTTAAAAGTGCTGAAACAGTGTGAGGAAGAAGATAGTGCAGGAAAAGGGGTTCAGCTTCTTTAAAGGGGCTCTGAAATCCTTTAATTTATTATTAGATCTGAAGTGGGGATGACTGAGGAGGTGGCAGAAACCTTCAATCGAAACCCTTATATTTTGATGTTAGACACATCAAACAAAAGGAAATCCAGTGATACTTCAAACCAAGATGCTATGGGTTATGAGCTCTTGGGGCAAAGCATTTTTCCTTAACTGTGTGGGAGGTCCTAGAGAAGAAAAGGCCCCACCCCCACTTTTTTTTTTTTTTTTTTTTTTTTTTAAGACTGGCTGTAAAAAACTTTTGTCCACACTTGTGCTTCTGTAAGAAAAGCTCACTTTTATGTTGCACCAAATGATTTGTTCATAATAATTTGTTCATCCCTTAGTATTCAGGAATGTGCTGAGAGATGTGACGGTTCTGAAGAAATTAATTCTTTTCCCTGGGAAGTTATATACTTAAACATGTAAAATCCTTCCTAATTTTTCAACATTTTGTTTCATACATATACACAAAACTTTCCATCTCAAACCTAGGTATAAATTTAACTGAAATCTTGTTGCTATGTGGATCCAAACAAAGTATTCAGAAAGGTTTTGTATTTAACAGTCAGTAATTATGAAATGATTGTGTACTTGGTGCTGCTATTGTGCTGCTCTTGATTACTACACATTGTCATTTAAATTTAGTTAATCTTAGAACCACACTTCAAGGATCCTATTCACTTTGCAGAAAACATCTCTATTCAGTATCTGAAGGAAAATATTACAGATTACTTAGTTTATTTATTTTTAAATAAATTTGTCAAAACATTTGAGCAAACAATTCAATACACGATCTATTAAAGCAAGAAAAAGGCTGATCATAGAATCATTTCCATTGGAAAAGACCATTAAGTTTGAGTCCAACTACTAACCTAACACTGCTCATCCCACCACTAAACCATGTCCCTAACCACCTCATCTACATCATGAGTCATTGATTTTGAATTCACTTTATCTGAAGTTGTCCAGGTTTTAAATTCAACTGATACATAAATATACTTGAAACTTGATCAAAATATGTACCTGAGAAGGTAGGATTGAATATGTATGGTAGCCTTGTAGGATCCGAAGTACACTTCAATCCATGTCCTTCCATCATCTGGGAGTGGAAGGAAAACAATTGCCATAATCCAAGATTAAGCATTTTGATTAGGTTTTTAAATCATTAGATGAGTTAATGAAAAAAAACCAATAAATTTGAGAGACATGCTTGGGTTCAAGGGAGAGAAATTAAAGAATTAAGAATTCTTTCTTGTTAGGAGGCAGGAGATTGGGAATGCTCATATACAAAGTAACAAAACAATCTTCAACATGAAGATCATGCTGTTATAAGTGGACTTGATAGATGGATGGGAATCCAGATACCTGGTTAACTCTAACAAGTATAATACTTTTCATATCAGCCGAATTCCATGTTTTCATAGAAGGTCTTTTTAGAGTCATCATTTTTATTCCAGTCAGAATTAATTTAATCTAATTGTAGGTGTATGAAGAAGATTTAGCTAAATATCTATTCTCCCTCTGTAGTTCATGGAAAGTCAAAGAAGCATTTCTGTGATACATTCCATCAAGCTTCAGATGAGTTTCCACTTGTGTTACCTATTTCTGGAAAACCTATTATGTAGTTTATTTACATGACAAAACTAAACTGATTCTCTAAGATTTATAAAGCCAAATAAATCCTCCTTAAATTAGCATGAACCCTAATCAAGACATGTTAAAACTGGTATTTTAAAGAACTGAAATTAGTTCTTGTATGGAACCACTGTAATATTAAGAAACTGAATTAAGAAGTCCATTGCATTTTCACATAAACCCATTGTCTCAGAACTTCCTTATGAAAATCCATCTGTCTCCTGCTATTTCCTCTTACTTCATACACTTGATTCTCAAGGGCAAGACTGCCATTTGTCTTTTATTTATAAAGTATCTACCATAATTCACTCATGATTTAAAATTTCTTACGGTGTCATCATCAAAGTAATGATACCTCTAGAAATCATAATGTCTGAAAATTTTTCTGCTACAGATTTCCATTTCTTCTGTTTCTTGCAACTAAAGCTAAATCTATGCTTTAACACATGAAAATTTATTCATATCTGATGCAGTTTCACTGTTACATAGCCTGTACTCCTCTCTTTCTGATGAGAATGACAAAGACTGTGAATAGAAAGTTGTAAAGGAACTGGTGTGATAGAAGGGAAACATTTCTGAAGTCTAGGTGGGGAGGAAGTATTAGTGATAAACTGCCAGTTTCACGCTTTCTCTGGCAACCCACATTACCTTTTTCCCTCTAATACTACAACAGCATTGAGTAGGTTTCTGACACAATGACTGCATTATCCACTGATGGAATATGCAGCTATTATGTTGGTCTATGTTTCTGCATTTGACAAGGGGCAGCTATAATTTTACTTTGTGTGTGCATTTCACCTGCAGCCTTTCTGAAAGTACTCATCTGTATGCAGTGAGGCTGAGAGCCAGGCAAGCACATGTTCTGCCCCTGTCCACGGAATGTCACAATGGCAGCACCTAGGAAATGCATTAATATTTATGGGAAGGGAACAAAGAAAGCATCTCTCTCTGCTTTTCTCAATTTGTTCCACTTTTTATAAATTTAATTTTGGAATAACTTCTGGAGGGATAAATCTTGCTCCAGTTACATCAAGAATGCACATGTATGATATTCAAATGTAAATGAGAAACTTCATGCTGATTTTTCTTCAGTGAGTTTGTGATTACCTCCAATTTTTTAAAATGTAACAACTTTTAATCTCGCTTCTAAAGAAAAGACATTAAATAAGCACTTTCTCCACATTAAGAACTTCTGTCTGCTTCTTGTTTAGGACGTTTAAGGATTCATTCCCTTAAAGTCGAAATCAGCTGGGCAGAACCATAATATCAGAATTAAT
>JAAGNO010006664.1:67275-82003 GCA_033439905.1 Ceryle rudis | reverse complement strand
CCCCGCGCCGCGGCCCCCTCCCCGCCCGCCCACAGCGCGGGGAGGCGCGGCCCCAGCCACCGCCATCTTGTCTCCTCTCATGGCGGAGGGGGGGGGGGGATTAAAGGAAAAAAATAAAAGATCACAAAACCCAGAATAAACCAACAAACAATAAACCTCACCCATAAGCCCCCTGAGAACAGTTAAACCTTAAGCTCTGGGGATTGTCGGTTTCTGTTTTTTTTTTTTTTGTTTGTTTGGTTTTTTTTTTTTTTTTGCGTGGTGCTTTTTTTTCTTCTCTCCTTTCTCTTCTCCTATTAGAAGCCCGGACAGTATACTACACAAAATCCCTTCCCCTATCCACCGTTTAGCGACAACCCGACGCCCCAGCCCAGCCTCAGGCACTCGCCCGCTCCCCTCATCTTCCTAGGACTCGAACCCTGTTCTCCATACCCGCTGCCCTTATCCGCCCGAGTCCAGTGTTAATACTCACCGTTTTCGTCCAATAAAGACATAAACCCAACGCTGCTCGCCCCGGGCTGCGACGAAGCCGAGTGCGCGAGGAGAACAGGGCCGTGGGGGCGCTTATATCCAGACGGAGAGGGAGGCGGAGGCGGACGCCGCAGCCTCCGGGTCCCGGCGTCCTGGGGCGGGCGGTATCAGCAGGGACAGCAGTGCCGGGCAATCTGCGAGCAAGACACAATCAAGGGCATCGTTAGCAGCGACACCTGGGAGGAGAGGGAGGAGGAGGGGGAAGAAAAGGGAAGGGGGGAGGGAAAGGCGGCGGCCGGTGCGCAGCTCAGGCAGAAGGGGGCGGCTGATGGGACCCCAGCAATGGCTGCCCCGTACTCACCTCTAGAATGTTCTCGCTCTGACTGAACAACGCCAAAGCTGGGATCAATCAGCCAGCGGCGTGCCCCGCCTTCCCAGCCTCCCCATTGGCTTGCCGCTCTCCTTTGGGCGAAGCTATTGGCTGAGGCCTCAGAATCCCCCCCTCTCACTGGCGACGACTACTATCAATCAAGGCACCCGGCTTCGCCTCCCTCCTCTGCTCTCCCCCCCGCCAGTGCCCCAAAGGACATCGCGTCTACAGCACCCGAATCTCGCGAGAGAACGCGGGATGTGGTGGGGGAGGTGCGGGAGGTAGCTACGGCTGAGTCAGTGCGGCGGGGTTCTGGCAGTGGCGTGCTCGCTCGCTCGGGCGGGTTGCGGGTTCCCCTGGTCTCCTCTCCTTGCTGGGTGTGTTGAGAGGCCTCTCCCGTCCCGTCGCCTCCAACTCCCGGCGGGCAGGGTGACTTCGCACCCTGCAGTAGGGAGGGGCCCTTGGCCTCCTCTCAGGGGCGCCGTCCCTTTTGGGGAGGCGAACGGGACGCACCAGTCCTCGCGGCCCAGAGGGGCCCTCGCGTTTGGGCTGTGCCTGCTCAGGCCGGTGGCGCCGGGCGCATCGGGAAGGGCCGGAGTTCCTCCTCCCCGCCTTCGTATTCCGCACGCAGTCGGCGCGTAGCAGGCCTGGGGAGGCCGGCGGGGCCCCTCCCCCCGCTTCGCTTCCACTCCCCGGGGCAGACGGACAGCCCAGGGCTGGGCCGGGGCTAGGGGGAGGCGTGCGGGGCCGCGCTTCCGATGGAAGCAAGGCCTGCGGAGCTGTAGGACTGAACATTGGGTGGCTCGTGACTCGTAATACACCGGCAGTGACCGCATGCTTGTCATCGCAGAGATTATTTTACAAATAATTTAAAGCAATTAAGTTGCTGAATAAGTTTTGGTTTTCCTGTACAGCCCGGTTTTCAGGGTGCAGAAAAGAGCCCATTACTTAGCATCAGTGTCTTGAAGACTCAGCTCTGTGTGCTTGGGCTACCTTACAAAGGATGACATCATCACCACGTGTGTGTAGTTTTCTTAACGTAAAGTGTTGTCAGCTCTCCTTAGCTTAATTGGGACAAATATGTTCGCATTTGCATTTACTTAAAAAGCAGAAATCATTGGTCCTTTCTGCCCTGTGCTCTATTACTTCCCACCTTTTTCCCTCTTCCCTTCTCCAGTATGACAGGAATTACTATTTTGGACATTTTAGAATGCAAATAATGTTCAAGTGTTCAAGAACCTTTTTATTCTGTCAGTTGGGTGATGAGCTAAGTCTCCTAACCCTATAAACACTCCCCAGTTGAACAATACAACTTGGTTCCTGTCACTGTGTTTTACTGAATAATGTGAAGCTGCTTGATGGCTACGTGGGTGTATTGAAGAAAAAAGAGGGAAGGAAGATAAAACTAGTAGTAACATTAAATAGTATCAGATACTCTAAATCTCTTCCTGCCTGAACTTCATTTTGAAATGTAGGTTTCTTGGCTGACTTTGATAACTTGATGTGGTCAAAGGAAACACCACTCCTGTTGAACCTTCAAGTACATCTTGAAGATTTTTGGTGTGATATGAAAGAACTGCATTCAAATGTGAAGGTGACTGATAAATGAGGTTTTCTTAGAAATCCTAGAAGCTGACACGTCCAGTGACACACAATAATAAAAATCTGTTCCCTCAACTGGAGCAACCAGAGGTAAATGTGCACATCTCAGCGCGCTCTGTCTGATGGCTTCTGCCCTGGCTACAAGTCTTTTCAGCCTAGGAAATAGCAAGGCTTTGCAGATAGGACACCATCTTGTAAAGCAGCATGTCAGTCTGTCTTGGACTTCGCTATCTGCATTTGAAAAAGTTAAAAATTATTCAGGATATGTTAAATGTCCCCACAATAAATAAACAGCAACGCTTTTTAAAACACGAGAAAAAGGGTTAAAATAAGGACGCATCTCAAAAATCTGTGAAGCTTGGCATTTACCATGAGGGAAAAAAAACCCCAGCGTTTGGGGGCAAGAAAAGCACAGCAGGAGCTCCTTTGCTGTGAAAATACACAGCATGTATAACTTGCTAAACGTGTCCTCTCTGTGGCTCTAGCTCCATGCTACAGCACCAATGAGGTTAATAAATTATGAGGATACTGCTGCAAACACCACTTTATTGAGCAGCAAGAGTAAATGAACCCTGGATTCAGTGCCAGTTGACATAATGAATAACCGGTTGTGATTAGGAGCATAAAGAAGGAGGGGTTTATATATATAGTATGTAAATTGACATTATTAAGTTAAAGAGTTACATTTTAAGATAGAAGATAGTGTTCCTTCTGCAAAAAGCAGTTCCCATCCAGATGAAATCATATGGTATTCACCTGGGTTATACCAAACAGACCGAAATTGTGGATTATTGTCTTTTGCTGTCTAGCTGTTGATTTTTTTTTTCTCACCAAAACATTAATATTAAATGTTGAATACCAAATATTTTTACTGAATCTTTATATTTTTATCATTTTAGTGTTTTGTGGCTTGGGCAAGACTAAAAAATATTTTCTCTCCTTCCACTTCAAAATGTCATGTTTTCATGAATCCTGAAGTTCATAGTTCACATTGTGTGTGTGACCTTCAAAATACACACCATTTGTGTGCTTTGCATTTCATTGGTAGAAACTAAGCAGGTTTTATGTATGCTTTTGTAGTTAAGGCTTTTTAAATGGCATTAGTTAGTCAGAGTTTGGAAATGGTTTCACGTCTGAGAACAGGAAGCTTTCTGCGAGCTTAGGGTGCGTTTCCTTATCACAGGAATGCTCTGTTATCATTCTGTTCAGCCTTGAACAATTCCAGTTTGTTCTGTGTTGCTTTAGTCAGTTTTTAATAAAAATAACAGAGTCAATGCCTGGGATAATGCAGCAAAATCAAAATTCTATTGAAACTCTTAATCTGGGTCTATATTTAAACCATAAATCTTTAAAAATGAGCATTCTGATCCTCTGTGCTTATATTCTCTGATAGACAACTGCAGTTTATTCTTCAGCAAGTTTGTTGTCTATCAGTGATGTGGTTGGCTATGAACATAACCCTGTTTCAATACTCACTTGGTAACCTTGGCCTTGAAGAATTTTTTTTCTCTGCTGTAAGCTGTACATGTTATCTCCCAGTGCCTGGCTCAGAGCTGTTATTTTGTCCAGTGTGGGCAGGAACCCCTAGCAGCTGAGTCAGTGATTCCTCATTGTGCCGTTTTCACAGCTTTGGCTGTAACTTCAGTCATCAGAAGATGGAAGGAGGGCTGCGATTATGGATGGTTCCACTGAACCCTGAACAGCAATAGCCTTTCTTCTTCCTGTCTTGGAAGTGTGTAGAGAAAGTTTAATTATATTCATGCCAGGTTTGAATATGCAGCCTTTGGGGAAGCACAAGTCCAAAATCCATCAGGATTGACACTAGACACTGATCAGTGGCAAGAGCAGAGGTTAATTCTTGTTTTACTGTTCAGGAGCTCTAGATTCATTATTGTCTGTCAGCTCACTGTCTATCCTGGGGACACTCACTTTGTGAAATACCTTCCTTTCCATGCTCTCTAACTTTATCATTTTTAGCTATTAGTAGTAGTTCAGGAATTAGTAAACAGAGAATAAAGGGAGAGCAAGTGTATGATGTCAGATACTCATATAGCCTTATTTATGGTAGTTATTTTTGTTGCATTTATGACTATGCATAAATGCTATCTATAATCTCCCAGCTAGTGTTTAGGTTCAAGTGCCCTGACAGCATGGGCCAGGCTGTGTCCCAGATCAGTTGTTACCACCTCAATAGACGTGGTGAGTATCCCGCCTGCCCTCCCTCTTCCAGTGTGTGTCTGCCTGTGTCAGGGAGGTGTCCCAGCAAGGAGAGTCAGCCCGCTTTCTCTGCAGAATATAAACTGGTGTTTGCTATCTGTAAATGCTAATGGAAAAGAATACTCTTTCTATATCCCAGGGTTTCCTATCAGGATGCAATGTGAGGGGTGAGTAGAGGTTGGCTGTGTAGGGGAGCAGTGCTAAGGGGAGACTGGGCCTGGCTCTCAAGTTAGTGCCGCTCAATATGAGACCCACATGCTGGGTCATCTGCTGAGATGGGTCTCTGCCCACCTGTACCAACACTACATCCAACACCAAGTACATTCACCATGTTGTACTAAACAGAGTAGGGGGTGGCTTCAGAGTGCCATCAAATCTAACGGGCCTCCTGTCACCTTGGCTTCCATGAATAAGGCTAAGGTGGGCAGAAAGTATCCTGGCTCTGTATGGATGCATATTTGCTGGAATACCCTTTCAAAAACAATACTAGTAATGTGTCTTTTCTTAGACCAACTGGCACATCTGGAAGAACTGCAAGCTTCCTGAACAATGGAGTAACACCTGTCCATGTGGGATGAGAGAAGGGCTAAAGGCTGTCATGTGCATTGCTGAATTTTAAGCAGTATCTTCACGAGTGCATTAGAAAAGTGGGTGTTTGGGCTGCCGGGCTGCAGGCACTTGCTGGCCATTTGAGTGGTCTCACTGTATTTGTTAGGGTACCATGAATTTTCATCGTGTGTTTATTTTTTAACAGGAACACACTGATTTGATTTGCTTTGCTTGTTCTTTTCTCTGTTGATGTACCTTTACCTTCGGCATTGCACTTGACTGGTTCTTTGTCTGTGGGAGGAGTCTGTTGGGAATTTTACAGACAGTAGTTGTTTGGATGAAAGGACAAAATAAAACATGATTTTGAGCAGTTAAAACCAGTCTGTCTGTGTTTAAAGAGGAAAGTAAGCAAAGGCAAACTCACAAAAATGAATGAAGAGTGTCAGGGAGGTGGAAGTTCTATCAGGAGGTGAGTTCAGCACAGCACAGTCTGAAGGTCTGTGAAAAGAGGGGCGGACCCTGTCTTGGAGAGCTGTCTTTTCTCCATGTGTCACAGCAGTAGGTGCAAGTGTTGGTAATAGAATCATAGAATGTCTTTAGTTGTAAGGGACCAATAAAGGTCAATTAGTCCAACCCCCCTGCAGTAAGCAGGGACTTCCTCAACTACATCAGGTTGCTCAGAGCCTCATCAAGCCTGACCTTGAATGTCTCGAGGGATCCCTGGGCAACCTGTTCCAGTGTTCCACTACTCTCATAGTAAAGAACTTCTTCCTAATGTCCAATCTAAGTCTACCCTTCTCTGGTTTAAAACCCCTCATCCTGTCACTACATGCCCTTGTAAACAGTCCCTCCCCAGCCTTCTTGTAGGCCTCATTCAGCTACTGCAAGGCTGCTATAAGGTCTCCCCAGAGCCTTCTCTTCTCCAAGCTGAACAAACCCAACTCCCTCAGCTTGGCCTCATAGGAGAGGTGTCCAACCCTCTGATCATTTTTGTGACCTGCTCCATCAGGTTCATGTCCTTCCTGTGTAGAGGGCTCCAGAGCTGGACGCAGTACTCCGAGTGAGGTCTCACCAGGGCAGAGTAGAGTGGCAGAGTCACCTCTCTTGACATGCTGGCCATGCTTTGAGGCAGCCCAGGATGTGCTTTGCCTTCTGGCCAGAGAAGCCACATTTCCTCCATTTGTCCAAGTAGCAGCTTTGGCCACAGACCTAACTGGCAACCACTAGTATTACCCATCAGTTGCATGCTTGTGGTTGGCAAATTTGCCTGCTACCTTTATATGGTTGCTGAAAGAAGTGGCTATGGAAGATAAGGAGTCCCTGTGGAATACAGCTTAGAGCTGAGAACATGCTGGCAAAGCTGCCTGCCGGTTCATTATGCCCATTAGCAACTGCTGCATTTACATTCCCCTGCTACTTGTCGTAGCCAGGCTTCAGACATCAAAATCTCTCTGCTTGTGCATTAAGTTAAATCTCTCTTCTTGTATCACTTTAGTGATTTACACTTCCATTTCCATTTCGTTAAAGGAATTGCTCATGTCCTCTGCAGCTGTCATGTGCTTTGCCAGCATCTCCATATGTACGTCTTCTCTCATCCTTTTCTTTGGCCCCTGGTGATCTAGCAACCAGTGCTGTGATTATCAGTATCGATTTCCCAGCAGATGTTAACTTTGTGCAGTAAATAAGAGTGATGAGTACCTAGACTTACCTATTGGCTTTGTACTTTTATTAAGAGGAAGGTGTGGTAGCCCCAGGTTTTGAGAGTTTACCTCCAGAACCTCCTCCCAGTTTGGGGAGACTTTGGAGGGCAGAAACATGCGGCTGCTGAGCTAGTTTGTAAGGGTCTGCACTGCTGTTACAGTGGGTTTTGCTTTTCTGTTCAGCTCATTTGAGCATGGAGGAGTTTCTTTGCTTTAGAATAATACAGGGGCTTTGCTGGAAAATCCGGAGTTTGGAGGCAATACTAAGGCCCAGTGAGGGATTACCTATGTTCTTCTTGCTGGCAGATCTAGTACAGGAAAAGATATCTCTGACACTTGTGCTGAAAGCAAAGGAAAAGTTTGTTCAGAGAGCAAATGAAAGTCTTCATATTCTCCATGGCTAAACCTTGGAAGGCATTGCTTGGCTGGGAGGGCAGAGCTGTGCATTTGGAAACAGACAGCTAGGCATACAGGAGAAAAAGTTTTGTCTCTGAAGTCTGGTTTTATATCCCTCACAGAGTTGCCTCTTTTGCAGCGTTGAAGGTATTTTGCAGGGCACTACAGGTTTTGTACAGGATAATGTTGAATTTGTGGGTTGTAAGTCAGAGTTTTCTGCTTGTTTAGTATGTTTTGCTCTGAGTTTGAGTATAGCTGGTGTAGGCATCTTAATAAAACTACAGGGATTACCTTTTGTAATGAAGCAAATAATACATGACTGTGATGAAGTGCCAAAGTCTTTGAATGTTCTGGTGGTTTGCAGCTCAAATATTTATACTACTAAAGTAAATTATTTGCCAAACTGAAAATAAATAAATAATTAAAGACTGGTACCTAAGAAAAGAGATGCAGAAACTTTGTCCTATAGTTTGCGCATGCCAAGTGTTACGTATGCTGAGGTTATTACATAGATTAGTAGCAATATTTCAAACAGCTGATAACACAGATGGTTTCCAAGAGTGGTGTGATGAATTGTCTAGTTTTGGCCTATAGGAATTCTGTGATGGCTAATAAAAGCTGACTTGAAGCACTAATATTGTTTCACTCAGCTCATGTACCCACACCTCATGTACCTGAAGGTTAGTGTGTTTGGAATTATCCAGGGGGTTCAGGAACAGGTAGATGGGGCTGAAGAAAAGGCAGGTGCACACACACATAGAGATACACATGATCACATATATCTTGATTGTTTAAGAAACAAGGCTAAAAATACCCTTGAATGTGAATCCAGATCATGGTGTTGACTGTAAAGTCTAGCATGATGATATTGACCTAATGTAGATTTTCTTTTTGAGAACAATCCAGGAGATGCACTGAAGACAGAACTTTTCTTACAAGGATATCTCCACCTTGAACTCTTTTCAAAACCAGTTTTTGGAAGGTCTTAAGACACACAGTTGGATCAATGAATCTCAAATGCATAATGGAGACGGAAATTTTCCTTGAAGCTCAAGGATGTTATTTTAAGACTCTTGAGGAAACAAGTCTTGTCTGCATTGACTGTTTTTGCACTTGTTATTTGAGATAGTTTTAGGAAACAAGCTTTCCTGAAACAGGCATTTTCATAGAGTTGAAGGGATCTAAAATAGATGTTAATAACATGATCTGTGGTTACGACACTATCTGGGGAACTATAGTACCGACACTGGGTTGCATTAGGTGGTAGCTATGAACATTTTGGTGCGGTAACTCTTTCAGAACTTCGTTTTAGGATTCAAAAATGATTGTGTGCATGAAAGTGGGATCACTGGTATAAAACGTTATTCAGCCCGTGGGAGTCTAATTTATATTTATTTAATTAGTCTCCTTAACATGCCTTTTTGTTGAGGTAAGCCTTATTTGCACAAGTAATTTTAAGCACCGCAGCATTTTTTCTGGAGTGCTTAATGAAGTAATGGGACATCTGAATAAGCTGTTCACTTGCTATTTTGCAGTTCTCCGTGGATTTTGTATGTGGTGCATCTTCTCTGCATTAAGGAACACAAAGCAGGACTTCTTGAAGTTGCTCAGAAGCACTCTACAACCTAAAAGATGAGATACGCAAGAAGATTACACTGGCTTTTTTCAGTGTTGTTTTGCTGCACCTCATGCACGGTTTGTTTCTAGTCATTCTCATGAATGATTTACTGTTCCCTTTCTATCATGTTACTTTTTCATTATTGTCTCCAGCAGGCAAAAAGCTTTCAAAGGATTCTTTAGGATTTAATATATTGTTTGCCTTAGATATTAGGCATGACTTACTCAGAAATGTGTAATAAATACACAGCTCCTCTTGTTTCTGATTGTTTGCACAGTCGACACATTAATGGCTGACTAGGTGATGGATGAATTCTCTGTTCCAGATGAAGTTAGGGAGTGTGTGTGGGTGCAGGTGGGATCTCAAAGGTCATATGTAAATGCTTGTGTGCTCATTGAAGTCCATGAAGATGCACCATTTTAAACTAGTGGATAATATGCTCGTTTAACTCAGAGGCTTTATACTTCTGGGCCATCTTTCCTGGTAGTGGCTTTGTGCACTTATCCCTGATTATGCCAGATGTAATACTTCTGTCTTCAAAGATTTATGCTTACAAATAGTTATTTTTAGTTTGTACCTCTTTTGATTAGTAGCACCTACTGTGGCTAAAGAAAGCCCTTATTTTTCCTGCTTCCTTTTTTTTTCTGGTGCACTGAGACAAGGAGTGCTGCGACAAGGGGTTTGATAGTTTAGTCTGTCTGCTGCAAGGGTAGGTCTCTGTGTGAGTCTGTGTGCTCTAGAGGATGTTCCCTATTACACATTTGATAAAACTTCTCTTCATTTTATAGATAACGAGCTGTGAATCTCAGTGCCACTGCAGCTTCCACAGAGACTTGCAGTGAACAGCTGAGTCATGCAGATGAAGCCTGAAATATCTCCCCTTGCGTATGTTAGGGAGTCCCACCGCTTCTTTTGCAGAGAGTCCTGAGCTACTGCATTCTGCACCCTGCAAAATGTTCGGGTGGGCAGGAGGGTGAATGACTTTGCCCCTGCACCTTGCCTGGCAGTGTGCTAATTCTGGTGCATGGAGAGGCATATGCTGTGCCATGTGCAGGCATATCACTCACAGTTTACTCAATTCCTGGAGCAGCAGGGAAGCGGGCAAAGTAGTGGTGGGCTGCCAAGTCACAGTCTGCTAGCTAGGTTGCTTGAGAGTCAGCACAAACCTCCTCATCCCCTGCTACGGAGTAAACTGCTCTGTAATGTCTTTTCTTACCCTAGCAAAGGTCTTAACGAGGCAGCTCCATAGCTTTGGGTTGTGCCAGATTTGCCTGATTTTTGCCCGCTTACTTATTGCGCTCCAGATCTGCAAACAATGTTGTGTTTGCCATAGTGATTCCAACCTATGTATTTCTGCTGATCGATCTTTGGAGGACATGATCCGTGTTGGGGAGGTCCATCTCTCTGTGTCTGTGGACTCTGTACAGGGCTGTTGCACGAGAGGCTGTGCAATATATTCTTCCAAAAAAACCTGCTAATGAGAACAAGTGAATCAAAGGAGAGTTATTAGTCATGGCTTTCCCATAGCAGTCTCTTTCATGGAGCGCTGACTAATGGCTGCTCCTCAACAAATAAATAAAAATACCAGATAAAATGAAGTCAAATTCTTAAGCCTTTACTCAGTACCAGCTAAGCTTCAGCTATTTGCTCTGATCACTTTTGAAAGCTTGGCATGCATCACTTGCATTGGAGAGCTGTGCCAGAGCTGTGAAAAACCCTGTATGCCTTAACTCTTGTCCCATGTCATTTATCTTACCCATTTCCCACTTACACTAACTGTGTTTAAAGCACTTTAGAGGGTCTGTCATAGTATGCAGTCTATGCTAAGGCATTAAGGACAGACAAGATTCTGTTCTTAAATGCTACTTTGAAAATCTCTTCATAATGTCTCCCTAGAAGAAACTCCTGGTGTGTTTATTTTGATTTGTCCTTTGACTGTGGCTGGGCGCCCGGTCATGGGCCAGAATCAAACTGGCTGAATACCAACACAGAGCAATTTGCAGCTCCATGTAAGTGACTTCAGTTCATTTTGGCTTTATCTCTGCAGCATTTCCCAGAGCCAGTCATCTGTGCTTCAGCTGATCAGGGTGCAAACTGAACTCTGGCTTGCCTGGTTGAGCCTGCCAAGAAAAGCATTAGCTAAGCAGAAAGCTTGCAGCTGAGGGCAAAGGTGACCATGCATCAAGTATCCACATCTTGATATGGAAAGGATGCAGCTACAATCAAAACAGGGGAAAGGGGATCGGGCAGACAGACAGCCGCCTGGGGTGACCGCTTGCCGAGAAAGGCCTCTTTGTCTCCCTGCAGTATGCCTGCCTGTTTTGACTGAGATGCAGAACGAATGCAAGAAACCCAGTTATATGGCCTTGATGACAATTTGCTGTTTCATGGCATTGCTTTGTTGTGCTCAGAAAAGCCTTGAATGTGTTGAACCATTGTATAGGTCTCATCCCCAGCCAAGCAGAGATATTTGTGCAGCTGGCTTTGCAGTGCCCCTCTCCTAATATGCAGGCTAGGAACTAGAGAGGGTGTCTGTATGTTGAGGCACCTTTCTAACAACAGAATCTGCTGATGAATCACAGCTGAGAGACAGGAGAAAGAGACAGAAGTTCTTCCTCTGTGTCTAGGAAGGAGTAGGGAGCAGAGGTGGGGAGGAGACCTTTAACCATCACCTACCCCTTTAGCCCTGGCTGGTGTGTCTGCCTGATGACCATGTCATACAGCATGACAGTATTTGTATTTCTCCCATTCCCATTTACATTAGAGCTTGACCAGCATGACCTGCATTTCCAGACCTTATTTTGACTGTAGCTAATGCAAGCCTTGCTCTGGCAGGAGCCCTGCTGTGTCCATCAGTGTCCCTTAAAGACATAGAGCAGTGTTTCTCATCAGTTTTATGAGGAATGGTATTATCAGAGTTTTTGGACTTCACCTGGATATGCAGAATTCCTTCCTGTTTTCACAAGGTTTTACCACTTTGATAAATTTTATCTATAACATTCTGCTAGCCTTAGGCTATAGATAAGATGGACTTGACTTCCAGTTGCAACTGGTTTTCTTTACAGACTGTCTTTCATATCTATTTCTGCACTGGCAAAATGATCAGACTGTGGGCCTTGAAGCCATAAGAATGAACATGAGATACCAGTTCTGTGTTTCCCTGAACTTTGGCAGCATTTTAAAGATTGGATTTACAACCTGGCCTCCATATCTACCAAATACCTGTTTGGCAAAATAGCTTTCTTGAATGGCACACCCCGACTGTGGATTCAGCTCAGCACTATTTGGTGGGGCTGTTTTGTGGGAAGAGGCAGCTTCCCCTGTCTGCAGCGGGTTTAGGTCCAGCCAAGAAACACCTTGGGTGTTGGCATGAGGTAGTAAGTACTTTAGCAGTCCTGGCAGCTGTTAGTTTGAGGCAATTCTAGCAACAGAAGATGCCTGGAATGTAATGCTTATTTCTTTTAGATGCCTCTTACTTTGATGTCCAGCAGGGACAACCTTTGAGCCCATTGGCATGACAGTAGCTTTGATCATTTTTGGAAATTTGGGCTCAGAACTGCTCCCTTTGCATTGGAGGGCTGAGATAAGCCCTACATCTGAGCTCCAACCTTGTGTCTTTCTTGAATCTTTCCCATTCCCATTAACTATGAAGCTCTAAAAGTTAAACAGCATGCCTCTTCTCTTCAGACCCTCTTTTTTCTTTGTTGCTTTCATGTTCATTTTCATTCTATCTCCCTAAGGGGAAGACCAAATGCCATTTTCAGTTCACCGCTGTGGATTACATTTATTCCTCAATCTTGCTCTCAGAGTATGAACTCAGATGACCAACTTCTTATCAGTTTGACAGGCTGTGACTGTTGTCCTGGTGACCAGCATAGTTGCACTATCATCATTTACAGAAGGCAGCAAGAGAGTTGCCTCTACCTATGGGTGTAGGTGTGCATGCACATGATATGCCAGTAAGTCACTGGGATACACAAAGATAAGACCCAAGTCTTGGTCCATTATGTGAAAGATGAAGCAAAAACAAATTGGGGGAGCATTCAGAGTTAATAGCTATAAAAGAGTAAATGAGAATATGTGTAGGAGTTGCAAATGCTCAGCTCTTCTCAGCATCTGATTTGTGTACCTGTAACTTAGTACATTTGTATTTGAGAGATGCTTGCCTGCCAGCCTGCTGTCTCCTTGCCTTTCTGTCTTTTTTTTTTCCACCCACTCCATTTCTTCCATTCGTTCCTTAGGTTTATGGTCACGAGAAAGAATAATGTTAGTAACACCTAATTAGAGTTGAATATGGTTGGTTTATTGTAAAAGATGGCCTTTCTGGACACTTATTACCAGGCATAGCTCCACAGACATCAACACAGTCCTTCACTAACCCCAAAACTGTGGGAAAGTATGTCTTGTTTTGCTTATATATCTATGTGCCTAGCATTGCCCTTGCCTGCATTTACTTATCTGCAACCTCCAGAGGCCTTGCAGCAGATAGGATGCTCCACTAGACCTGCCCACCCTCTGCTCGCATCTGTGTATCTCCAAACAGCCTGCGTGAGGGGATTTCTGTGGGAGGCATTGGGAAGAGGGAGATGATGCAGCAGATCTCTCTTATGGGAAGGTCTCCAGGGCAATTCTTCAGGGCAGACTGTGTTTCAGTGGTGGTCGGTAGGGAGAAGGGGTACGCTTGTGAACAGTGACTCAGACCCCATGCCAGGGATTCTAGTGGGAGGTGCCACATCTCCCAGACGCAGGATCAGAGAGCCCTGCTGACTAAGGAGGGGAGGTTTAAGGATGTTGTGGAGTGGAGCTTCTGTCACATAAAATTCCTGGTGCTTGCAAGCCATCTTAAATAAAACATTACCTTCTATGAAACAGATGCAAAGCCTTCATTTCATGCTTGTAAAAAAAAAAAAAAACAACCAAAAACCCACAAAGAAAGGATGTTTAAAGAACGAGGGAATTCGTGACTGTCTTACGTGTGGCAGTCTGATGTTGCCCTGTATCTACACTTACAGCAGCTTTGCACTGGAATGATGTGCACATTGCCCATGAGGAACTGTAACAGTGAGGGGAACATCACTTTGGTTAGAGAAAAGGACTCATACATTATTATTAGCAGAAACAGATGAGTTGCATTTCTCACCTCTGCAACAGCTTCAGCTTCTGGAGTCACTCAGTAAGCTTCAGTGACACCGTGCGTGATGCTGATGAGCAACAGCAGACCTGCACCACCTCTCTTGTTACGGGACAGCTGATAACCTGGCTCCCATTACACTTCTCCTTCTGCTTTTTGTTTGCCTGCCCACCTGTGCCTATTGTCCTGCACTCGGTAGTACTTCTGTTGCCGAGATCAGACTGTTTTCCTTTGGGCTGCTCATAACTCTTGTAGGTGCTGTGTATGCTGAACTTTCTAAGGGGCTTGTGAAAGTCCCGTGTACCTTGAGCTAATAAGGCACAATTATGTGGCACTTCCTTTGTAACATGAGTTCTTCCTCTTATGGGAAGTCTGATAAACGAAGAAGCAGCTATTGTTTGTTGTTGTTGTTACAAAAGGCTCTTGAGATAAATGGGAATCTGGCAGCGACAACTCACTGTGTAATTTCAGGAGGGTAACTGAAATGGCTGGAGAGCAGTTTATGCTACTAATGAGTGCAGTGGATAATTGCTGCCTTTGGTTCTTTTTCAAGGCAGTATTAGTTTGCTGGTTTTAACAATAAGATAAAGAATGCATGTGTCAGTGACTGATAAAGTATGTTTTATTTTATATAAATTATAATACAAATTATATATTGTTACAATTTTATATAG